>SNQJ01S0016982.1:119419-150869 GCA_010110895.2 Picea sitchensis
TCCTCAGCAGTTGAGGCATGATGTTTCCCTTTCCTTGGATTTTTCTTCCTATACTAGCAGTCTCTCACAAAATGACCCAACTTATTACAACTAAAGCATTTAATCTTAGATGTATCAATACTCTTGCCTTTCAACATATCTTTGGTGTTTGACTTCTTTTGAGAGCCTTTCTGGGAAGTGACCTTCTTATTTTCCTTGAATCTTGATGCTAATGTTGAATACTCTTCTTTGGTTGGCTCGCTCCTGGTAGCAGTGTGACTCTCCTCTTGGAGGCAATCATGCCATAACCTCTCAAACGTGGGATGAATCTCTCTCCCACTCACACTGGCTAAGAAAATCTCTCATGAAGAAGGAAGACCATCAAATATGGCCTGCACTAAGTCATCATCATCCACTGTGACACCTGTGACCAAAAGTTGATCTCTGATCTGAGTTATCCTGGAACATAAAGATGCTATTGATTCACCTTTCTTCATTTTCAAATACTTAAGCTTGTGCTTAAGTGTCCTCTTCTGACTTGGTGCATGTTTCTCATACAGATTTACCAAGGTATCCATACAGTGCTTGGCAGTCATTAACGAAGTCATCGCTGGCATTATACTGTCTTTGATTGAGTCAAAGATAATTCGCTTGGCCTTAGCTTGACTCTTCCTAAAGGCCGCTCTCCCTGCATTAGAGGTGGGTTCCTCCATCACTGTGGTTAAATACTGCTCAAGATCATGCTCCTGCAGAATATTCATTATCCCGAGCTTCCACGCATTGATGTTGGAAGCTCCTTCGATCCTATCCTCGGCTCTGACTGAAATGGAGGATGCCATGGACCTCACACTAGAAACTTGATCAAGCTCGCTTGGATCTGTGTGTTCCTGCTGCTGCACTTCAACAAATTGTTTCACACCCTAAGCTCTGATACCATGTTAAATTTTGAGCTTGATTGTAAACTGTAAGTAATTCTTTAAATTATGACTGTATTTTGAACTTAGCTTAACATCATTCATAAACCAGAACAACAATAATCATAAGAATTTACCAACATGCAAGATCACAACACATGTACCCTGGGGAAGCCTTGTACAGGGAGAAAAACCCCAGCAAACAATCTTCTTTTATTGCATTAATAATGTATGATCACTTACAAATATCCACCATGAAATTCTACTCTTAAATGAGCTTGCCAAGACGACTTAGACTAGACTGTGTGACCTGTAGAATGTTGAGATACTTTGTTGATAATTACCTCTGTTATAGACCAGCACTGTGTAAGAAGTTGTGTGTTGCCCGAGTGCTAAATCACTGTCTTTTCTGGACTGATATATACATTGCTTTCTTACTGCTTTCTTACTGATATATATGCTGCCACTCGCTGCCTATATATGCTGCTACTCGCTGCCTATTAATACTGATATATACCAGCACAGTATAAACACACTTGTTGCCCTATACTCTTCCACCCTCACGCTGCAACACACGATATGAAGAATGAGGGTCGACCTCTGTTTATAAAGGTGTGGAGAGGTGAAAGAAGAGGGCTCAAATTAGAAGCTTGAATGCATGCTTTCCATAACTCGACTTTACACTTCAGAAATAGATCTTGGACTTAGTTCAAATTTAGAACTAGACTTGAGACTTCAGTTACACCTTGCCCTTGACTTAGCAATGCATGTCATGCATGCAACATGCAACTTTATGCAACTGTGCAACTTATGCAACTTTAGGCAACTGTGCAACTTGTGCAACTTTATGCAACTATGTAACTTATACAATTTGACCTTTTACAAATTGAGTTTAACAACTCATTCGACTTGACTTTTATACATGGCAATTCGAACTTCTTCATGGTGGATAGTGTTACACATGCCAACGCACTAGATCAATACATTTACATCATTTGCAATATAAGGAAGATTGTTTGTTTCTAGCTCATAGGAATTTTACGTTCAACCTAACTTTTGCTAGATGCCTTGACTTTTGCTCATGGCTCACAAGGCTTGACTAGGCTCACAAAGGTTGTATGTTTCCCCTAACTTTTGCACTAGTCTATCTATGCTCACAGAGGTTGTACGTTCCCCCTGACTTTTGCGACTTACATCTTGACTCACAAGATCATGTAGCATATCGTTCGTCCTGACTTTTGGTTTGACTCACAGAGGTTGTACTTTCCCCCTGACTTTTGTCAATACCTCACAAGACTGGTTGATTCTCCAAATCTCCCTGGCTAGCCTCGGGGTGGCCCATATGGCCTCCCATTGGAGAATGACTGTCGATGCTGGCAAATTTAACAGTAGGTTCCACAACAGGAATTGAGAAAACTTGAGTGCAAAATTGTGAATATGTGTAACTGTTGAGTAACCCTTTACAATATGAAAATGTGAATTTAGGGGATGATGAAAAAGGAGTGCAGAAACAAAGGACTAGTTAACAAAACAGCAGGAAGAGGCAACATAATGAAGAAGACCGATTACAACCATGTTTCCTAAAGGACACATACCTAGAAGAGATCACTTACAAGTTACATGTTTAGAAAATGTATTTCATGGTTTGATTGACGGCCCCAATGTGTTTCAACTTCTTTTTTCTGCACATCTGTTTGTATATATGATGAAACAGAAAAATGCAATAAATTGCTATTTTTTCCAGTCATAATCAAACAATAATAAGAAATTTTTAACAAACCTCATAGCAAGTGCGAGCTTGTTCCAGTTTGCGCTGCATAAGATAGAATCCTCCCAGGTTGTGCAAAGCAAAACCAACACTGCATGCAACACAAGGCAGTCAGAAGCTTCCGTGCAGTGTCTCTATGAATGAGCATGTACCTCTTGCTAAGATGTTGCAGGTTATGTAATCTGCAGGCAGATAAAGGTTCAAAAGCTTTCATTCCCCAAAATGCGAAATAATAGCATCCATTCAAAATAGACATTAAAGCTCACACAAATGCTATAAGAGTTCCCAAACTGAAAATTTTAGCAAGCATACAATCAAGCATCTTGCTTTATATATAACAAAAATATCAACACCACATTCTTTACCGCACATCTTCAGGGCCCAATGACAGCTCCAATAGCTCAATAGCCTCCAGATATAAGGGTTCTGATTTCTCAAACATTCTTTTCATTCTATACAACTCTGCCTGCATTTTACACATGAACCTGCTTCATTCCTTCCAAGTCAACTATTATGTTTCATTATTCTCTTTAATTGCTTTTCTACAATTTACTTGTAGAGAATAAAATCTACATCCGAGTATCAGATAAACTAAGGAAAGTGCAATGAAATACATTTACATTTCATAAATACTGTCACAAAATTCTGAATAAGACTGTTCTTTTCCTTTAATTTTCATTGCAGGATAGTTTTCCGAAATACTAATCCTTCCTTTTATTTACTGGAATATATCAGTGCCTGCTAGCATACCCCAACTAATCTACTTCTCAGTCTTCTGTTCAATTTTTGGTCCAGTTGTCCTTAGAGCCATTCAAAATCATAATTCATACATAACAATAAAAACTGAACAGATCACAATATGCTAGACAATCTTCAGGACGAAATCTAACAATCTTATCCCTAGGCATAGATGGAGAATTTTCATAGCGTAATAGCACCTTACCACAGTTCTCTGATCCCATTTGACAAGGAAAATCAAAATGCCAAAGAAAGCACAAAAAAAAAATTCTTTCTAATCACCAGGGATAAAACTTAAAAGCAATATCCAAAGAATCAAATATATCATATAAGAAGAAAAGCAGAAAAGAATTGTCCTCTTGAATAGAATGCTATCCTGGAAAAATTCCAAAAGAGTATTAAGTCCCCAAATTGGCAAGTCCAGATTAAGTACCCAACTGTGTGAACTTTCTAATCTACCGGCCTGTTACCCCTCATGTTGCATGAGAGGCAACAATGTGATTTCATCACATATCAAGTCTCTTGCAGGTTGGTATGGTGATTTGGTGGAGGTTGCTTCAGTTGTGCAATGTGTTCTTCATGGACCAACATCATGGTGATCACCTAGTCATGTTCTGGTAAAGTTTGCAGCAGAGTCATTCTCCAAGACTGCCTTGTGTAGGCTGACTTGAGACTTGGAGAAGAGCCTTATTTGAGACAAGGCAAAAAGACTTGTGAGCTTTGTATAAGCAAAAGCCAAGACAAAAGTATACTGCTGATCAGTCTTATTTGTGACAAGACTGAGTGACCTCATGTGTTGAGGTATTGCCTTGTGTAGGCAAAAGTGGTGTGTGAGGTTCTCCTGGGCCAAGCAATTGATCATGAGTAGAGAACCAGATGGTCACATCCTGAGACAAATGATCTTTCTTATACGTGAGATGCAAATGTTGTATATGTGATGAGCTAGTATGATGGCACGTGAGACCATGGCTGCCATGAAAGACTTGTGATTGCTGGAAGAAAGAAGAAGAGCCAAGCCTGTAGAAAAGTCGAGTTGCAAAGATGAGCTGCAAGTCGAGTCATGCAAAGACAAGTTGTCAAAGAGTTGAGTTGTCAAGTTCGAGTTGTCAAAGAGTTGAGTTGTCAAGTTCGAGTTGTCAAAGTTGAGTCATGTAAACTCAGTTGCAAAACAAAGTCAAGTTGTCAAGTAGTTTGCATGTAAAGTCGAATTGGAAAGTTAAGTTACAAAGACAAGTTGTCAAGTCTGCATGTAAAGTCGAGTTGTTAAGTTGAGTTACTAAGACGAGTTATCTTAGTTAAGTCAAGTGATGAAGACAAGTTCCATAGCGAGTTATGGAGAAATAATTATTATTAATAAGACTCCTCAACGCTTGACAAAATGACATTGAATACTCGTTGAAGACACAGCGAAGAAGGAAGCTCTGCTGCTCATGGGATCTTGGCAGAAAGCACAGTTTGTTTTCAGGTTTCGGGCTGCGAACTTCTACCAGAATTTGAGCTAGCTTTAAATCTAGATCTGGACAGCAAACTCTCATGGTTGTAAGCCTATGTGGCCGTGCTAAATTTGTATCTGCTCCTAGCTCATTCATTTGCTAATAAGAAAGATCATTTGCTGGTTTTTTCCCTCAAGCTTGAGAGGGTTTTTCCAGGGCAAAATCCTTGTGTTATCGTGCATGCTTCTATTCTATTTATGTTCATGTATCTCTGCATATTCACTATAAATCAGCAAGAAGTATTTTAAGAAATATTACAGATCTGAACTCTATTTAAATTTGACATGTTCTAGTCACTTTTACTTTGTGTTGCATAGTTAATTCATGATGGTCCTTTAGCATGGTGATGCATTTACCTAGTGGTTTTCCTAGTTCCATGACATTTCCATAGCTTCACCTAGATAATTCGTTTAGTTCAAGCATATTGTCACTTTTGCCTAGGTTAAATCCACTTCACCATACATTTTAATCACACTTCATCATTTTGCCTAAGTGATTTGTGTATCACATCATATCCTAACCTTTCATCTAGGTAAAATATGCATTTCACTCATCCCCATCTCATAGAAGGCACATGGTGCATTTAGTTTATGATTGCCTAAGTTTATTACCTTATTAACACCTCAATTATTGTATTTTCACTTTTGTGAACATACCTAATTGATTTAGGATATTTTGATTAAATCCTAACACCTTAGGTTGAGTACCTAAATATTGGCCTATTAATATTTTATTGTTCTAATCCTTCATTAAGGCCCTTTCCCTAAGTTTCACTTGCTAATTTGTCACTAGGGGTTATAACTTAAAGTCTATGTGGTACACATGAGAGTAGGCACTTCTCCTTTGGCACATATGTTGAGGCAACACACAAAAAAGTAAGTTCACCCTAAGTTCCTAACCTCATCATAGCCTTGTTCACACGTGTCAGATCATTCATGCTTCATCTTTATCCTTTGGAACGAGATTTGAGAAGGTAGTTGAGCCTTGAGTTGACTAGGGAGGCCAATTGCTCATGTGCCCTAAGGTTTTGACCCTCCACCTCACCCATCCACCTCATCCACTCATCCATGCACACATCCTAAGGCCATTAGGTTGTGTGCTCCACCATGAGGACCTATTCACTCCTTGCATAACCTTGTTCACACCTCACATACATGTGAAGTGACTAGAAGGCAATTTGACTTGGTCAAAGGAGGTCCACTTGCACATATTGTGAGGAGATATCATGATTTTGATGTGGACCCATTTGCACAAATACCTAGGGCGCATGCTCTATGGTGGCATCTTCACAGTCGACTTGGTCAAAGGTGGTTATGATGCACAAACTTCAAGGCGCACTCCTCTCTCTTCAGGGGCACATGCATGCATGAATATTTTATTGTGATGATGGTTGTTGTTGAAGAAAAACTGAGGTACTATGAGGCTACTAAATCTGATCTGTCTTTGACCAGAATTTAGCTCTAAGTTTCAATCTTCAAAACTGTCCTTCGCTGTTTAAGGACAGCAAACAGTTTAGTAACTTTTTGCCCATAGTTTTTGTAGGTGAAGTGTTATTTGAGGTGCCCTTGCAAGTGTTTTCGAACCGGTGGTTAGCACATGCAATAAATCTCAAAACAAGTAACACTTCCTCTAGATCTTAACAACACAAGTAAGTTGATCTACACTCTAAACATGCATGAAATGAACACATGTATTTTTGGTCAACACGACCCTGGATAAAACCCCCCCGGGGAAAACCAGTTTGGAATGGAAGTGTATATAAGTGGTGTCTAAAGCATGAAATACAACAAGTACATGAAACAAATGAACCTGATACAAAGGCAGCCCCTCTCAAGCTGATATACAAGTCCAAGAAGGTGAATGGCCCAAGTATGGTGCGCCCTTCTCCTTTGTTGCTCAATCCCACTAAAGTGAAGCGCCCTTGACCCTAGATGCTCTGAAGAAGAAACCCTTGCACACAAATGTGCTCTTGTGTGCTACCTCTCCACTAAAACAAACATATCTGACTTCCTCCAACTGTAGCTCCTCCCTGCTAGGTGTGTGCCCTCCTCCAAGCAAGTGTGATGACCACTAAATAATAGGGTCTCTAGCTGTCATAGCTCCTCCATGAATAGAAGCGCCCTTGTTGCCCTCTTCCAATGCCTCCAACCTCATGCTCATGCTCCTCCTCAAGCTCTCCAAGTGAACATAAGAGTGAATGAGCCTCTCTTGGCCTCTTGCRCCCTTCTTGAGYAAATCATAAGGAAACYTAAAASTGAATGGCTAGGATCATCCCAAGCCATTCCTAATCAATSGTTGADATCAWCCCACAATAATCTCAAMTCARAACCCACTTTRRGTTAAGTTTCCATAGTTCACTTTATGTCCCTCAATTCACCCACAAAGTGAATTAATAGTCACTTTAGGCTAAAATGACCAAATTTCACTTTTGACTTAAATCTCCTAAGTCAAAGTGAAATTAGACATAAAGTACAAAGTACAAGAGTACCAACATCTCCSTCTTGTGGTTAGAGGCTCCAAACCACAAGGGAACCACTTCCCGAGGTACACCAAAACTCAACACTCCCTCTTACCGAGGAAAGTGTTTCTCACCAATCAATCGCGTCCCAGCTATGGACTTCCTTGCTTCCTGGCAAGGCCTAGGTGAGTATGGATGTACCCTATGTCTATGATCTGATTGACCTGTCCTGACACTGATATGCTCAACCTGCCCTGACACTGATCTGTCGACCTACCCTGATCTCTAGATGGAAGTCCATCTCCACCTACTTGAGATCACCTAGATCTCAGCATCTCACCAAAGAGCTCTCCCTCATCATCTCACCAAAGGTCTCTAAGTCTTGGCATCTCACCAACATCCTCTCCTTGGTCTCTCACCAAGGTCCTATACTCATGGCATGCAATATGAGTCACATCTCTTGGTATTTCACCAAGAGTCTCTAGGCCTTGGCATTTCACCAAGATCCTCAACCTTGGTCTCTCACCAAGGATTTCTACCTCCTGGCATATCGCCAACAGTCACTACTCTTGGCATCTCACCAAGAGTCTCTCTCTTGGCTTCTCACCAAGAGTATCTGGATCTTGGCATCTCACCAAGATCCTCAACTTGGCCTCTCACCAAGTGATTTCCACCTGAAGTGGATCCTAAAGTTGATCTGCCCGTCTCCATGGCCAAGTGAAGCTCAAGCCTCGATGGCGCCTTGTTGCTCCTCCTCATCAATCTTTGATGCTCTGAAGCCCATGCACCAATCCTTTGTCTCGGCAACTCTGAAACTGAAGCTGTCCCGGGTGGACCAATCACCCCTGAAGATGGTGTCCTCAAAAACCGAGTCTGAGCTCCCTCTAAATCAATACTCTAAGTCAGTAGGTCCTCCTCAACTCTGTCTCCCCACCTGACGCTAGATGGTGTATCAGCTAACAAATAACTGACAAATGCACACTCTCTCACAAACTGTGCATTAAACTCCTCCTCCTCAGCTGTCGCTGCCATACCACCCTACTGCCTCTTCTTCTTCCTCTTGGGACACTATCCAACATAGTGCCACATCTCACCACAAGCAAAGCATCTCACTTTGCTTAGTCCTTCTTCTGCCCACTGCCACTCTCTAGTGGTTGGGTCCCTCCCTTGGGACCCTGTCTCGCACCCTCTCCAATCTTCTTCTTGCCCTTTGTCCAAAGAGCAAGATCCTCATCCCCCTCAGGCGTATGTTGTTGTCCTGAAGACTCAGAGTTGCACCTCAACTCCTCCTGTAYGAAATCGTCCCAAAGTCTCTACCAAGTAGGCATGACCTCCCAAGCAATGATACCTCGTACAAATGAACCCCAAGGTTTGGAAAAGTTGTCCAAAGTTGTCCTCACCAAAAAGTTTGGATCTACAATCTCTCTGACCGCTGCTAACTCATCTCTGATCTGAGTGAATCTACCTAAGTATGATGTCACTGTCTCGAAATCGAGCATCTGAATGCTCCTACGCTTCTCCTGCAGAACCATCTTCCGGTTCTGGTTGGGACTCTGGTAAAGCTTGCACAAGGATGCCCACATCTCAAATGCATAGTCTTTACCAGTCAGATGGGGAATGATGTGGTCCCTCATCGCATCATAGATAGTCCTCTTCGCCTTGATGTTATTCTTCCTAAAATCTACATCCAACAATGGTGATGGAGCAGGTACAGGAAGAATCACCACAGGAGCTTGAACTATATCCCATAGTTCAAGGTCCTCCAAGATGAAAGTGACCCTGATCTTCCAAGGGGATCAATTGCTAGCTCCATCTAGCCTATCCTATGTCCACATCTGGGACACCGACATGGTTGTCCACTAAAACTCGACACTGAAGCTCACACTGCAAAAGAACTCAACCTCACCACTTGACACACAAGCGGAAGTAAGGTTGTCCAAATGTGTCCACAAAACAGTCCTCCAACTGTCCAACAAATCTGCTCACAAGATGTCCACTAACTCTGCCAACAAGCTGTCCAAAATCTGCCAACAAGCTGTCACAAAACTGCCCACAAGATGCTCTAAAAATCAGCAAAACTTAGCCAACAAGGCTCTGATACCATGAAGAAAAACTGAGGTACTATGACGCTGCTAAATCTGATCTGTCTTTGACCAGAATTTAGCTCTAAGTTTCAATCTTCAAAACTGTCCTTTGTTGTTTTAGGACAGCAAACAGTTTAGTAACTTTTTGCCCATAGTTTTTGTAGGTTAAGTGCTCTTTGAGGTGCCCTTGCAAATGTTTTCGAACCGGTGGTTAGCTCATGCAATAAATCTCAAAACAAGTAACACTTCCTCTAGATCTTAACAACACAAGTAAGTTGATCTACACTCTAAGCATGCATGAAATGAACATAAGTATTTTTGGTCAACATGACCCTGGATAAAACTATATAAGTGGTGTCTAAAGCATGAGATACAACAAGTACATGAAACAAATGAACCTGATACAAAGGCAGACCCTCTCAAGCTGCTATACAAGTCCAAGAAGGTGAATGTGCCCAAGCATGGTGCGCCCTTCTCCCTTGTTGCTCAATCCCACTGAAGTGAAGTGCCCTTGACCCTGGATGCTCTGAAGAAGAAACCCTTGCACACAAATGTGCTCTTGTGTGTTACCTCTCCACTGAAACAAACATATCTGACTTCCTCCAACTATAGCTCCTCCCTGCTAGGTGTACGCCCTCCTCCAAGCAAGTGTGATCACCACTAAATAATAGGGTCTCTAGCTGTCATAGCTTCTCCATGAATAGAAGCGCACTTGCTTCCCTCTTCCAATGCCTCCAACCTCATGCTCATGCTCCTCCTCAAGCTCTCCAAGTGAACATAAGAGTGAATGAGCCTCTCTTGGCCTCTTGCACCCTTCTTGAGCAAATCATAAGGAAACCTAAAAGTGAATGGCTAGGATCATCCCAAGCCATTCCTAATCAATGGTTGAAATCATCCCACAATAATCTCAAATCAGAACCCACTTTGGGTTAAGTTTCCATAGTTCACTTTATGTCCCTCAATTCACCCACAAAGTGAATTAATAGTCACTTTAGGCTAAAATGACCAAATTTCACTTTTGACTTAAATCTCCTAAGTCAAAGTGAAATTAGACATAAAGTACAAAGTACAAGAGTACCAACATCTCCCTCTTGTGGTTAKAGGCTCCAAACCACAAGGGAACTACTTCCCGAGGTACACCAAAACTCAACAGTTATGTGGACATGAGGCACTCTCCSCTAGGGTGCACTTGTCAAAGAGATATTTTAATGTTTTATTTCATTCAAAGGTGTCGACAAAGCACAAAAACCAAGGGCACACTTGTTGAGGAGATTTTTTATTATTATTTTCTAGTCAAATGGACCAAAAAGGCTCAAGTTTCAACAGTGCACTTGCCTAGAGGATTATTTTATTGCTATATTCTAGTCAAAAAATCGAGAAGGCCCACATTCCTAGGGCACACAAGCTCAAGAGAAATATTTTATATTATTTATGGACAAGGGACTTCTAGAAGTGTGCCTTGAACAAGACACTTGGCATTTGCATGTTAATCTTGAAGAGCACCTTCATCATGGAGCTTTACATATGGCATTCATGCACCTTATTTGGAAATTCGCCCTACCTCATTTGACCAAGCAGTTGTATTATTTATTTGAGGTTGTTATATCTTGGAGAGTGCCTTGCACATGAGGAGGACAAATGGCACTCAAATTTTACCTTTGCATGAGCTAGAAGATGGAGATGTTGAGTTTTGTTGTACCTTGGGAAGTGGTCCCCTTGTGGTTGTGGATCTCTAACCACAAGAGGGAAATGTTTGACCCTTTGTACCTTGTACTTTATGTCTAATTTCACATTGACTTTATCGTAAGTCAAAAAGGTGAAATTTGTCACTTAAGGCAAAAGTGACTATTAATTCACTTTGTGGGTGAATTAAGGGGCATAAAGCAAACTTAGGAAACTTAACTAAAAGTCGGTTTCTAAGTGAGATACTTGAGATGAGATCTCATCCATGGATTAGAGATGGCTAGAGTTAATCCTAGCCATTGATCTCTAGGTTTGGCTAAGGATGGTTTGTGAGGGCACATAGGGCCAAATGGAGGCTCATTGTTCACTTGCTCACTTGGAGAGTTTGGTGAGGAGGAAGAAGTGGAGAATGGAGGCTTAGATGGAACTAGCTTGGGCGCATTCATTCATGGAGGGCGCAAGGAGGCTTGAGGCTTCATTGTTTGTGTGTTAGTGCTTTTGCTTAGTGAAGAGCGCACTTGTTGTTAGAATTAGGTAAAGAAGACAAGAATCTACTTTTTCAAAATTTCTGTGTAGACAAAATCAGCATGGAAACATAGATCTCAACTTCAAAAATTCTGAGTATGCTAGATAGTTAGATCTGGACTAAGAAATCAGATCAGAATATGAACAACAAGTAGATTTAAACCTTAAACAATTTCTGAGTGTGCACAACACTCATATCTGAACTAGAAATTTAATTCTGATCATAAACAGTGGTTAGATCCAAACATAAAGAATTTCTGAGTGAATAAAGTACTCACATCTGAACCAGAACAGGTGCAGGAGAAAGATCTATACCATGAAGCAATTCTAAAACTGTAGAAGAGTTTCTATAATCAGATTTAAACAATAGGTATAAACTGAACATGCACAGTAGATAGATCTAGGCTAAATAACATTTTTGAGCATGAGCAATTTATAGATCTGAACTAGACAGTGATATTAAATGCATGCTAATCAGAGATCTAATGTAAGCAAGGCAAAGAAAACTGAAATCATTTACTTACCTCTAGATAATCTTACCTCTTGATGAAGAAGAAGAGCATAGCACACCTGAGAAATAGTAAGCCACTGAAGTATGCTCAAATAAGTCTATGTGTCATGGATCTGCCTCAAAGGTCAGATCTCTGTCAAGAAAAGTATCTGACTGTCAAACCACCATGAAAACCTCACACCCAAAAACCCCACACAACAACAAACCCTCACACAAATTAATCTACCAGTAGGAGGGACAACTGCCTGTAATGAAGGTCCAGCCACCCCTTCTAAGATGTCATGGCCTTCCAAATCCCAGATCTGTTCTAAGTAAGGGGACGACAAGCTTCTAGGAAGGTATTGCTGGTAGTAGAAGAGGGTCAGCTGGTAACAGACAAGGAGGGCAGMAACAACATCACTTTCAGCAGAGGATTAGGCACACTCAACACTCACACAACAGCAAACAAATCAAGCAAGGACCTGGCAGCAAAATGAAGAGAAAGATCTGTCACAAAGGGAGGCCGAGCTGCTATCACTAGGAGGTTGRGCACTGTCACAAGGAGGCCGCACACTGTCACAAAGGAGRCCGCATACCAAATAGAGCAATCCGCCACTTCTTTTAGGAGGAAGGAATGAGTGAGTCTAAGTAAAGGGGGAGGGGTTCTTATTTATACCTTTAGGCAAGGGTTAGGGTAAAAGAAATATAATTAAATATATTATAATTAACATTAATTAAATATTCCTTATATTAACCCCAAAAAACAAAATACAAACCCCCAAACAAACTCAAGCTCAAAAACCAAGGGTGGTGGGTTAGGAGAGGTTTACACATGTCCATATACTTCTCAAGGTGACCAATCAACTTTATCATCACAACATATGGGATACATCCCTCATGTGGTCATGCCCGCCTTCAAAGAGGGTCACACACCAACAACTACCTGATCAAGGACCAGGTTGCCCCAGAACATATCTGGGGTCTTATCCACCAAGGTACAAAACCAAGGATCAACCCATGCCTTAGACATGGGTACCCTGGAACACGTCCAGGGGCCCTAGACATATCTAGGGCCTTAACTGCTTGGTCCCAGACCAAGAACCCCAGTCATATACTGGGGGCCCTCTCAAGGGTCTTTACTGCTTGGTCCGAGACCAAGAACCCCAGTCATATACTGGGGGCCCTCTCAAGGGTCTTTACTGCTTGGTCCCAAACCAAGAACCCCAGTTATCTACTAGGGGCCCTTACAAGGGTCTTTTGCCATGGCTATGACTGTTTGGTCCCAGACCAAGAACCCCAGGAGTGTACTGGGGGCCCTAGTCCACAACTAGGGTCTTAGGCCATCCTCCAGGGAGAATGGCTCTTGCAGCTACATTAAATTCAACACTCCCTCTCAGCAAGAGAGGCATTCTCAACAACACCAAGCTTGTCACGAAAGTACACAAACTTTGTTAAGGAAAGTGACTTGGTCAAAATATCTGTTGTATGTTCTGCGTCGGAACATACTGAATACTGAGAATGTTCTTCTGCACCATGTCCCGGACATAGTGATATCTCATGTCAATGTGTTTCGACCTGTCGTGGAACACTGGATTCTTGGAGAGCTTTAATACAACTCTGGTTGTCACAATGAATGACTGGGTTCTAGCTCTGCACTGAACAAGTCTAAAAGCAGCTTCCTAAGCCACATTGCTTCTCTGCTAGCAGCACTTGCAGCAATGTATTCTGCTTCTGCAGTGCTCTGGGCTATGGAGTCCAGTTTCCTGTTGGACCAGGAAATCATCGTTGAACCCAAACTGAAACAATATCCGGAAGTGCTCTTCCGATCCACTGTACTGCCCATCCAATCTATATCTGTAATTCATGAAGCATTACACTTCCACTAGAAGTGTATCTGAGACCAAAAGTTATAGTTCCCCGAACATATCTCAGAATACGCTTAACAACAATCATATACACATGAACTGGCGGAGGGCATTTTCCGCATAACAAATGTTCGGTCTAGTATGTACGAGATACATCAATGACCCATGACCCAATGATCTGTCGATATAAAGTGGGGTTTTTTGGTTCTGAACCAGTAACCTAATCTTGTAGTTTCTTTAGGTTAGAGATCATTTGTGTGGTCATGGACTTACAGTACATTATGTCAAAACAGCGGAGCACATCAACTACATATTTTCTCTTGTGAGAGAAACATCTCGCCCAGTTTCTGCCACACCTCTAATCTCAGAAAGTAATGTAAAAGACCCAAGTCTTTCATTTCAACTTCTACTGAAGAGCTCCCTCTTAGTCTAAGCTATCAAAAAAAATTCCTTTCCTATAAGGAACAGATCATCCTAAGATAACATGATGGTTTTGGACAATCTTTATATAAAGATAAAACTATTGGTAAACTTAAGACTAGAGAGACTGTCAATAATTTCATACCAAGCTCTTGAAGCTTGTTATAATCCAAGGGATTATTTCCCATGAATATCCTCTTGCTTAACTTCACTGTTAAGAGAAATCTTAACATCTATCAAATGAAGTTTCCAAATCAACAACTGCGACAAAAGATCCTGATGGAAGTAAGGATCTTGTCATAGATAATCCCTTCTTTCTGAGAGAAATCACGAGTCACAAATTTAACCTCAATACAACCATCTGTTGTAGGCTTTATCTTATAAGGCCATTGGAGGTTACCATTGATTTGTCACGAGGTCTTTGAAACACTGCCCATACATCATTCTTCATAATTGATTCATATTCTTCTATCATAGCATCTTCCCATACTTCAAATGTGGAAGGTTCTGAATCAATCACAAGATTCAATCTAGCTATAGGGCCGGAGTACTTATCTGGTTTTTTTGCTTTCTTTGAAAGTGCCCTTAGGTGTTGAAATCATTTTTGCTTCCTTTAGTATTTCCCAGCACCAGGCTGGTTTCCTTTTAATAGAAAATTTCTTTAAAAGAAACTGATAGTATCCCTTGACTCTACTAAGTTGCCATCTTTGTTGTAGGTCATGGACTAACTCATATGCAGGGACTACTCCCTTTGAGTCTCATAAAATGTCTGCCTCCCTGTCATGTGCAGACTAGCTCCCTCTGAACCTATAAGATCCTTTGACTCTGTTCTGGTGTCATATCTCTTCAAGATGTTCTTGGTGCCAGTACCAAGTTTAATATGAAAAGCTGAGTCAGACTTCTTGAGCTCCTATGCGAAGGATAATGGCTCAATTACAATCTAAGGACTCTCGAAAAGAGATATTTGTGAGGTTCCCAAAACGAGGAAAACTACCCCAACTATCAAGATAAAATTGATGGACTCCATAACCAAGAAAATAACCCAAGGTTACATGTTGTCTTTCATATCAGAGAAAATAGACCAACATACTGTTGGGTTTCTGAACCAAGGAGAAAGACCTAGCTTACATCAATTTAAAAAAAGTATGTGTTGAGATCATAGCTTCCTTGGTCATATAACCAAAATATAAATGAGATTCTGACAGTATTCCTTTAAGTCACCGGTCCAGGAAGGTAAACATAGCTCTTATTGCTATCTTTAGTAGTCGCAAATTCAGTGATTGAATGCAAATGATGCATACCTAGGCTTACCTTGAACTTGCTTTGGGCTGAAGACACGCATGTACTTTGCAGTCTGCTATCAATTGTAGCTACTTGAGACCTCTCCTGTGTATGCAAGTGTTTGACATGAATCTGTTAGTTCAAGTAATTTCATATCAACAAGAGATCATCCCACTATCCTGTTGTAATACTTGATTGTTATCTAAGCTTGACTTGATGAAGTTATTCTTTAGAACACGCAAGAGAATCGTGGCAAGAAATCTAGTCAGAAGAGAGACTATTACACAAGTATTTATAAAGGAGAACCAATGGGATTTCTAAATACTGAAGCAAGGATGAGGACTTTGAAATAATTATCCATTTATCGTTCAAATGGAGTCTGAGTCTCCACCCACTTAATTGAGTATGTGAAAACAACTTCAATCTCTTTGTCCTCAGTAATGTCAACAATAAAAATTGGATCAGTACGAACAATAATGTACAGGATTTCAAAACGGAGATGTTTGTACAGTAAAAAGGATCTGCATTATTTTCTCTGACAGTTTAATTGAAAATAATAATCCTTCTTTGGTGCTTCTCTAAACTTCACCAAATCCTCCTTTGTCAAATTCTTCCTGCAAATAAGTTAAAGAAAATTGTCTTCCTGGAAATGAAGCTTATGGACTAGCACAAAAAAGAAATAGTTGTAAGTACTATCTGAGCAAATTAGCACATGAGCCTTTGAAACAGAATGTCACTCAGTATCCATTTAGGGTTAAGGTGCTCTGAGCATCTCATTTGTGGGAAGGACTGTAGGTTATCTGTCTGGCAAGTAGGACAGAGATTCTGCTCATCATTGAATTGCCTTCTCACTTTACAAAAAGTTTTGGGGCTCACCATTGAACTAGAACTGTTCATTTCTTGGACCACTCAATGACAGGTGGTATTAATTATAATGAGATTCAACAGATATTTTGGGGAGAAAGACTGGTTACATCAATGTAAATAATTTATTCAGCAAGGGGTTGTTGATTGGACCTTCCTAGAATTTTACATCTCCATATGCAAACACAAACACTAATGCTAATGCCAGCACCAGAAACCTCCCTATTGCCACTGAAATGTTTCTACAGACCCTCGGGGTTTGTTCAAAAACCCTGGGCCTTGAATTCACAGAACACCCTAGTTTACTCTAGTGTGAACTGCTTCTCCTTCCATGTTAGACTCTATTGAGTCTGCCACTTGTGTGATTAGACAGATCGATGGATCCATCAAACAGTACAAGCACGAGGCTGCTTCTTTCAAACGAAGAGTGTTGTACTTTGAATTTCCTCATCAGCCCAGATCTGTTGTTCACTAATTTCAAATTTGACTTGGACCAGTGATGTTGATCTACAAAAACATTCCCATAGAAATGGATCTATGTAGGCTCGGGAGTTTGACACTAAAGAGCTCTTTTCACGCCCTAAGCATTGATACCATGTTAGAATTAGGTAAAGAAGACAAGAATCTACTTTTTCAAAATTTCTGTGTAGACAAAATCAGCATGGACACATAGATCTCAACTTCAAAAATTCTGAGTATGCTAGATAGTTAGATCTGGACTAAGAAATTAGATCAGAATATGAACAAGAAGTAGATTTAAACCTTAAACAATTTATGAGTGTGCACAACACTTAGATCTGAACTAGAAATTTAATTCTGATCATAAACAGTGGTTAGATCCAAACATAAAGAATTTCTGAGTGAATAAAGTACTCAGATCTGAACCAGAACAAGTGCAGGAGAAAGATCTATACCATGAGGCAATTCTAAAACTRTAGAAGAGTTTCTATAACCAGATTTAAACAATAGGTATAAACTGAACATGCACAGTAGATAGATCTAGGCTAAATAACATTTTTGAGCATGAGCAATTTATAGATCTGAACTAGACAGTGATATTAAATGCATGCTAATCAGAGATCTAATGTAAGCAAGGCAAAGAAAACTGAAATCATTTACTTACCTCTAGATAATCTTACCTCTTGATGAAGAAGAAGAGCATAGCACACCTGAGAAATAGTAAGCCACTGAAGTATGCTCAAATAAGTCTATGTGTCATGGATCTGCCTCAAAGGTCAGATCTCTGTCAAGAAAAGTATCTGACTGTCAAACCACCATGAAAACCTCACACCCAAAAACCCCACACAACAACAAACCCTCACACAAATTAATCTACCAGTAGGAGGGACAACTGCCTGTAATGAAGGTCCAGCCACCCCTTCTAAGATGTCATGGCCTTCCAAATCCCAGATCTGTTCTAAGTAAGGGGACGACAAGCTTCTAGGAAGGTATTGCTGGTAGTAGAAGAGGGTCAGCTGGTAACAGACAAGGAGGGCAGMAACAACATCACTTTCAGCAGAGGATTAGGCACACTCAACACTCACACAACAGCAAACAAATCAAGCAAGGACCTGGCAGCAAAATGAAGAGAAAGATCTGTCACAAAGGGAGGCCGAGCTGCTATCACTAGGAGGTTGRGCACTGTCACAAGGAGGCCGCACACTGTCACAAAGGAGRCCGCATACCAAATAGAGCAATCCGCCACTTCTTTTAGGAGGAAGGAATGAGTGAGTCTAAGTAAAGGGGGAGGGGTTCTTATTTATACCTTTAGGCAAGGGTTAGGGTAAAAGAAATATAATTAAATATATTATAATTAACATTAATTAAATATTCCTTATATTAACCCCAAAAAACAAAATACAAATCCCCAAACAAACTCAAGCTCAAAAACCAAGGGTGGTGGATTTAGGAGAGGTTTACACATGTCCATATACTTCTCAAGGTGACCAATAAACTTTATCATCACTACATATGGGATACATCCCTCATGTGGTCATGCCCGCCTTCAAAGAGGGTCACACACCAACAACTACATGATCAAGGACCAGGTTGCCCCAGAACATATCTGGGGTCTTATCCACCAAGGTACAAAACCAAGGATCAACCCATGCCTTAGACATGGGTACCCTGGAACACGTCTAGGGACCCTAGACATATCTAGGGACTTAACTGCTTGGTCCCAGACCAAGAACCCCAGTCATATACTAGAGGCCCTCTCAAGGGTCTTTATTGCTTGGTCCCAGACCAAGAACCCCAGTTATATATTGGGGGCCCTCTCAAGGGTCTTTACTGCTTGGTCCCAGACCAAGAACCCCAGTTATATACTGGGGGCCCTCTCAAGGGTCTTTACTGCTTGGTCCCAGACCAAGAACCCCAATTATCTATTAGGGGCCCTTACAAGGGTCTTTTGCCATGGCTATGACTGTTTGGTCCCAGAACAAGAACCCCAGGAGTGTACTGGGGGCCCTAGTCCACAACTAGGGTCTTAGGCCATCCTCCAAGGAGAATGGCTCTTGCAGCTGCATTAAATTCAACACTTGTGGAGAGAGGGCGCAAGCTTGCAGGCACTAGGTGGAGTGGAGCTATTGCAGATCTGATTGGTGCAGGTTTGAGGCAGCATACAAGTGGAACATTGTGTGCAAGGGTTTCTCAATCAGCCAAGGGAAGGTCAAGGGCGCACTAGTTATCTAGCTTGGACAACAAAGGGGAAGGGCGCACTTCTTGGGTGCATTTCTCAAGGAACTTGCTGGCAAAGCTTGAGAGGAGCAGTTATGTTCGAGGATGGACAGGTACTCATAGGGTTAGAGGGAACATATACCCAGCATGCAGCAGTGACACTTGGCATCAGAGAGGGTATGATATACAGGGTGTTGAGACAGCCTGTAGTGGGGTCCAAGGGGATCTTGGATCGTAGATCAGTGTCAGAGATTGAGTCTAGTGGACTAGTGACTTCATCCAAGACTGTCAAGGTTGTCAGTTGGTACGACATGACATTGATGGATGAGGAGAACTGGTTATCCGATCAAAGTGCAGCGGAAGTAGCAGGAGGGTCTTCCAGTTCAGAGGGAGCAACTACAGTAGCAGCAGCAGATCTAATGGGGTCAAAGATTGATCCAAATGGAGACACTTTCCTCGCTAAGAGGGAGTGTTAGTTTTTATAGCTCAGAAGGTGTCTCAGCATGGGCCTAAGTGTCCTAGGCATGTTGATGGACACATTAAACTACCCAGATCAGCCTTATTTATTTTTGCCCATGTCTAACTTAGGAATTCAGAAAATTTGTGTTTGAGTGCTTTGTTAGGCCCAATCTAGTGGGGTGCATGGCCTTAGTGTTGAATGGGGTCCAGGCAAGGAGGTGCGCCTCAATCTAAGCCATTGAAGGCTGAACTGGGCACACATCTCAAGGAAGAAAGGGGGTTGAAGGAAAGACAAATTGAGGGGCTAAGGGTGAGAGGGACATACACTTATTCATTTGAGAGAGGAAGAGGGGCGCTTGGCTGAGAGGAAAGAAGGGCGAACTGCTGAGAGAGAGGTTGACTTCTGAGCAACTCTGGACAGCAAGATACAAGTCGTACCTAAGCCGTACAGCTTAAGCAGCAGGCTGGTTGTACTCAGGGCCATACACAGCTGAGAAGAGGGGCCAATTTATGGCCTGTTTCTGCAGTGGAGGTGAGGCCGAGTTCAGCAGCCAGAAGAGGGGCGAACTAACCAGGGTCGGACAGCAAAGAACACAGTCGTACCTGGGCCATACAGTGAGGGCCGTACAGGCCAAATTATAGCTGGACCGTACAGCAATTTTGCTAGGATAAGTTGGGTGAGGAAGAGTTGAAATCTTCTGCAGAAATTCCCTGTAAGAAATTTCTGTATTTTCTTGCTGCTGTAATATTCTCTAGAGAGCCAAAATAAAGCCCCCTCTTTGCCGGTTTTCCCCACACTGGGGTTTCCAGGGTATTTCTGGTGTTGTCTAATTTTTGTGCTTGGTTTCTGTTAGCTTCTGCTGTGTAATGTTGGTTAAATAACTCAGCTGTAGATTATTTGCATAATTTCTGAAGTTTATATCAACTAGATAAATTTCTGGGTTAAGTAAATTATTGGCAATAATTTTTGTGTTGAGTTATAAGAAATTAACAATGTACTTCATGTACATTATATGTCCTCCCCCTTAAAGGATGACTTGTCCTCACAACATGGTTTTGAGAGTTGTTGTCAAAAAGCCTCATTGCAGCTTATACTTCTTCCACTTAATGAATATTCTTGATGCTGAACTTGGTTTGAGGAAATGAGACAACAAGAACTTTGAAGATTTGAATAATATCGTCACGTTGTAAAAGGTTCAACCCTTCCTAGATCGATTCTTTTAGAAACTATATGATGGAACATTTGATTGGGACTTCTTTGATTTCGACTCCCAGTATACTTTAAAAATAAGTCATATTGGAGTTTTGATATTTTGAAATGTAAATCACGTTTTGTTCCGAGAAATGTTGATGCCTGTGAGTTGATTAGTCCATGCAACAACTCTTGCGATTAGGGTGACAATAAGATACCCTTGTAGCTTTCTCCGTCTTGGTCTCAAATTTAGGGTACTCCTCAATTAATTTAAATTAAGTATTTAAATCTTGGTCATATGTTTGTGTTGTTTTGTCGAAGGATAACATTTTCTTAGTAACAACACTTGGGTTTTTAATTTCGATCAAGTTTATAAGGGTCTGTTTATCAGAGTGGACTGTAGTTTGTCTTTTGACTTCTGAAAACAATCTTGATTCAGTTGGATCGCTAGATGTCTCTTTGTCAAATTTTGGCATTGATATTTCCTTTCGCTTCAATTGTTTAACTTCGGTAAACAAAGTTTGACTTTGCTTTCTTAGACGAACAATTTTTTTATCCTCATTTGATAAAACCTTGTCGATATTTATCCATTTGTCTTTTTGAACTATTTGTTTTTGCTTATCCTATTGTTGCAAATCCTAGTCACATTAGATTTCTACATCTTGTAAAATTGATTCTTGAACATCAACCTGTAAGTTATAAATCATTTTCTTTGATTCTCATAAACATTTCTCAAATATGTTTGCTTTGTTAACCTGCTCTTCTAATTGCAATCAATCATCATATCATCATTCATCGAGATCTCAAATCGCCATGTGGTTGGATCATGGCATGAAATTATGAGTCATGAACCAAAATGAACGAAGGTTCTCAAACTGTGCAATGTCAATGACAAAATATGAAAATACTACATAAATATAACAGCCTAGGCCAACCCAGACAATACACCCATTTACCTAAACCTTGTTTAGTAATGAGGTGGCTAATCTCATTACCAAAACATGTTCCCTAGGCATTTTCTTGATTCTTCTTTGCTAAAGTTCAATTCCCATATTTCTATCTCATAATCACACAATGCTAAACTCAAGCGGCATAGGAGAGAAAAGATGGATTGTTTTGTTTCACAAACCATTGACATGCCAAAATGGTGAAAAGTGGAAAACACGATGATTTCTACTTTCTCCATGTGAGATCTTATGGGTCTAAGTCTATTACTAAAAATCTTATAATGGGGATCTCAGTTTTAGCTTTTAACATTAAAATTCAAGTTAACGAAAGTAAAATATAAGGTAAATATCAACATTAAATTTAAGAATTTAATGTCAAAAATTAAATACAATCTCAAAGGACTCAGTGGGTTTTTTCTTGGGGATAGCAAATGACAGATTAGGGTCTCCAAGTATGGGCCCACCTTTTCCTTTTATTTTTATGCCTGTTTCCGAAAAAAAAACTATTTTTAAATGGAAAATCTGCATTGAAGTACCTATTTAGGAGGGTACACATACCTCAATCCAAGTACATCTCTTGATTCTTATTGAGCCATACTCAAACAAACTCGGATGGTCCCAGTACTTGGAAGTATGTACCTGACCTCGTACAGGATACCTGGTTCATGTTCCTCGAGTCTAGGTACGCATACCCTTGCAACAAAGGTTTGATGGTATCTAAGTTGACATTATCTTAATTTTTATTTTTATGGAGATGCTTTAGCAAACCCAATGATTACTTATCTTTGTACATTTTATAGTCCCATTAGCCATGTATGGCCATGTTAGCACAGAAATTACACCCTATGTGACTTCGGTGCCAACTTTGAGATTAAATTCTACATCTTTCAGTTTGCAACAGAGGGGATCCTATGGAGAGTTCATTTAGTTATCTATTAGTTCCACTGGAGGATCTAATGTCCTTGCATGGATGATGATCTTCAAGTTTACTATTTTTAGCCAAATGCATATCCACTTTTGCATGCAATATATGATGATTCAAAGGCAATTCATGATACATCCAAGGTTCATGTGCATATGCAGGGATTACTGGTAGTTTGCATGTGACATGCATGCAACCCCTATACACTGTTATTTTTAGTAGTTGGCTTTTTCAAAGTTTGCATGTTGGATTTGATGATATATTTGGACTCCATGTCTCCATGCGAGTCTAATGAAACTATTTATGGCAACATGCAAGGTGTTTTGTCAAACTGCTAGATTTAGGAGTTGAGGCTACAGGGCTTGCATGGTGAAACAAAGCACATATCTAGGTTCCTTAGAGGCAAACGAGTCTGATGAGCCTCTTTGCAGCAACATGCAAGGTGCCGTTATTTTTAGCAGTGTCTATTGTTAGACATGCTAATTATAGTAGGTGTTCCCATGGGTAGTATCTTGACATTCCAAGGACATTTTGAGGAGAGTGGGTAAATTTACTATTTTTAGAAAGTTTCAATTTTTAGCGGGCTCTGGTGCACGTGGGCCCGAGCATGGTCATATTCAACTTTGTCATCCTTGGTTGGCGAGTGGTTTCTTAAGGAGTTAATATTTCCTTGTGAATATTCAATTTGTCCAGAAATCTATTTTTAGTAGGTGACAAGTGGCAGAGGAGCATTGACATGTGGTAACTTCAGGTGAGGTCACATGGCCAAAATTGTTGACCGAGTGGATGTGAAGATTCCACCATATGGCATCCTTACTTGCATTTAGGGTTCCATAGGTGGCAAGTTGAGTTCAAGAATATTTTGGGAGGAATCTTATCCACTTGAATTAGGCACTTCACCTTAAGAGTCTTTGGAATATTTTCAAGTGGATAATGTAACATTATCTCATGCTCTTGAGCACCCTATCTTGAGGAGGTATTTTTGGAATGGAATATTATCTTTTAATTTACTTTTTCCAAATAATGGTTCTAGTTATTTTGAGACAGAGAAGTGCACCTCACTCAATTGAGTTCAATTCACCTTATCTCATGCATGATGCAGTTGAGTTCGAGGCTATTTAGGGTAGCTGAGAGTGCACTCATCTACTCTATCTTTTCTCCACATGCAGTGAATTAAACCATGCTTGTGGGATGGCTATTCTGGGATGTGCAGTTCACTTCAATTTATATTATCCATTATAGTTCAGTACATCTTCATCTACTCTAGTTCAATTCGACCTCATCCAGTTCATTTAGTTTAGTACTATTCATGGCAGGACGGGATGCTCCACCTGAGGGTTGACTTGACTTATGTTATCCATTCGTCATGCATTACTTTCAATGGAGAGCTAGGGTGCACCACTTAAAAAAGGGGTATATTTATTGACGGTGGAGATATTGTAAGGGAGTTGGATTCCTTGAGATTAAATCTCAATTTACTTGTTGTTAAATTTGTCGCGGCGGCGAGCCATTCTCCTGGAGATGGCTAAGACCCTAGACAAGATCTAGGGCCCCGATTACCTCCTGCAGAATTATGTGGTACAGGACCAAATTGATAAAGACCCTAGAGTCTAGACAAATGACTAAGAGACACAATTTTGGGTCGAGAGTAACCATGCAGGGCATGAGAGTCTGATGCAGGACCAAACGTTTGAAGACCCTAGATTATCTCTAGGGCCCTGGCGTTCTGTGGTACCCAGCCACGGAGCATGATCTTGATGGGATAAGAAACATTTAAAGACCCTAGATACATCTAGATTTACAGGCCTGGTCGGGTAACCATCTGAGACATGAGAGTCTTGATGCAGGACCAAACATTTGAACCCTAGATCTCTAGGACTGGAGCTATGACAGCGGTGCCCATGCAGACATGGGAGAGTCTTGATGCAGGACCAACATTTAAAAGACCCTAGATGTCTAGGGCTCTGGGGAATTTGGGTCGAGTAGCAACTGGGCATGAAGAGTCTTAGTGGGATGAAAGCATTTGAAAGACCCTAGATATCTCTAGGGCCTGCAATTGCGACGGGGGTAACCGTACTGGGCTTGAAATGGGAGTCTTGGTCTGGGGACAAGCATTTAAGACCCTAGATGGCATGTCTAGGGCCTGGTGGAGTCAGGGTACCCATTACTGGGGCATGGAAGTCTTGGTCAGGACTGAGCATTTAAAGACCCTAGATAATATATCTGGACTACAGGCTGGATCGAAGGGTAACCATGCACAGGCATGAGTCTTGATGCAGGACCAAGCATTTAAAACCTAGATATCTAGAATTTGAGCTGGAGTCGGAGGTGCTCATCTGAGGGCATGGGTTGATCCTTAGTCTTTGACCTTGGTGTAAACGATGGTACATGACCTTCCTTGAAGAAGGACCTTAACCACAAGAAGGATAAAGTCCCTTATCGATGATGATATTAAAAGTATGGGTTCACCATATGAGCTTGTGAAGATGAGTAGTATGCCACTTTATTTGCCATTGGTTTAATTGCAGGGTCCTTAGTTTGTGGGCTGCCTCTTTGGTTGTGTATTTTACCTCATTGATTGTAGGCTCCTACTTTATTGATTATAGATGCTTTTGTTTTTTACCTTTTGGTTATGACTGCCAATGCATGTTAAATTTATAATTTAAACATGTGACATAATCGACTCAACATAAACTTATACCCTAAACGCCCCTAATCTAGCCTAATACTTACACCTAACTACACTATATAAAAGGACCCTCCCTACTCCCTGCCACACATTCATATCCACTCCTGTGTAAGAATGGAGTGATACCGTGGAAGTGTTGAGCTCTTATGACCTCAGTCAGATGCATTAATATTTGTTGCTGATCTGAAAATTTGCGGCCTATCCATGAGAGCGGAACCCGTTCCACTGCTTAGAGTGAGTTGGCAGCCCTTCTTGTGGCAGTCTGTGTGGAGCCTGCGGCCCTTCTTCATGAAAAGGCTTGATCCCTCAATATTGGCTGCAGCCCTTCTTGTGACAGTCCTGTATTGACGGAGCTGTGGCCCTTCTTGTAGCAGTCCTGTATTGGAGCGGCAGCCCTTTCTTGTTGATGTCCTGTGTGGAGGTGCCACCTATTTTTGGTTGCTATCCTGTGGGTTGTTGTGGCCTACCTTATGAACTTTCTTGCTGCTGTTCTGCGTATAAGCCTTGCTCTTGTTTCGAGCCATGCCTTAGCCACTGTTATGGAAAGATCATATTCAGATCTGTTGTCTTGTGTTTTTATACCTTGTCTTTGTGGGTTGGATCTTCCACGTGAGAAGCTAGGGTTTACTTACAGACCTGAGAGTTAGTTTTAAGGGTTCCTTTGTCTAGGATTGATTTGAGTCCATTGGTGCTTTAACTCTTGCTTCTTGGTGGTCATGAAAGTTTCCTTCAATCTTGGCATAATAGATCCTTATTAGATTAGACTGGGCCTTTGTCTTTGAGCACATAACTCCAAGGATCTTTACCTTCTGTGGGTTTGTGTTCTCTTTAAAGGTAAGGCAGGTACCCGGTATGCTTCCTACCCTTTCTCTCTAGTTTCAGAATTTGACTTTACTACTGGAAATTTGGTATCATTGAATAAGCACTGCACTGAATTTATTGTTTTGCTCCTTTGTTTACCTTTGAAGTATAGTATCAGAATTGTGTTATAAATCTGCTGCTACATTTAGAAGAGTTTTACTTCAGAATCTAGATATAGATCTACTATTACTCTTAGAGGATCTTTTCATTAATGTTTGAGATCACCGAGGTTTGGCTGCATATAGTCTGAGTTTTCTATGGTATTGAATGAGCTTTGTCTAATCTGCTGATTACTGTTTCTTCTAGAACTGCTATTATGATCTGAGATCTATTGTCTTCTTCTACTGTCCCTGCCTATTATAGATCTATCTCTGTATGCTGTTTGTATTTCAGATCTAAGATGTTTTTTTGGCTTTGAAATTAAAAGACTGCTGAATTTAAAATTACCTAAATCTAACACTTTAGCAATGCTTAAAGTGCTGGGGAATGAAAAACTTGAGCATGAGTCCACATATTTTTTTCTTCTTTTCTGTATTGAATTTCATTGATTGATGCTTGCAACTTTCTTGTTTTAGTTTGAGATTAGTCATCCTTTTATAAATTTTGTGGGTCCCTTGTTTCGCTGAAGCTATTGTTGCAAATTTGAGCAGTGTTCCTGACCCCAGGGTTTGTTGGTGCAAGGAAGTTTCCCTGATGACTATATTTTTGACAACCAGGATACACAACTGTTTAACATTGATCATCGAATTTCCAAAACTTGTATTCAGTCGGTGAGGTTAAATCCAATGCGGATGCCTCATTGGAATTCTCTATCACACAGACACTTGCTCTTGTTTCCATGTGACTCCATGACCCATGGTATGCACTAGTTTTCCCGGATCCCTCCACAAAATTGCTAGTTTTAACTTTTGTGGTTTTATCTACTCACTGACCCAAGTTTGCCTTCATTGACTCAATCCATAAGTCTTAGCCAAGATAGGGATACCCCCTTTATTTGGCTCGACAGCCAAAGAAACAAGAGGGAGCTCAGGAGGTGCCAAGGTCTTTGCCCTAAACAGTTCTACCCAAAGGCTCATTCTTGAGGCCATCGTGAGCTTCAATATTTAAATTAGAATTAAATTCAATGTCTGCAAGCAAACCCAAAAAAAGTTGTTTATATGAAATGGGATCCTTTACTCATCTCATTCTTTTCCATAATCAGTCCACCTTAATGCTATTGATTCAGTGTTCTACTTGCATCCAATCAAATTAGCTATTTTGCAAATGGAACCAAAATGTTGTTTCTCAAGGGTACAGAAGCAACAGAATCATAATGTTTAATTAAAACAGTGCCTATCCTTACCTCTTTAAGGTTGATTCACTTACCAAACATACATCAACAACTTAGAAAACATACATTCACAAAAAAGAAGGGCCACATATGTAAGAAAACTAGGTCGCAGCAAAGAATATTGGATAGGGCCAACATTAATGCACTATAATACAAATTACATCAGATGTCCTAATTGAGCATATTAGTCCATGTGAGGCAAGGTCACCACCACTATGAATTGATTTTGGTGCCTTGGAAAGTGGTCCCCATCAATAGCACATGGAGTCTCTAAGCACAAAGGGGAAAGACTTTTACCTCATACTTTACTTTTATGATTCTAATTTCACTTTGACAGGAGTTTTAAGAATAAGTGGGAAATATGCTGCATAAGTCATAAAAGTGACAATTAATTCACAGTAATGGGTGGTGTATAGACATACAACAACTAAGGAAAGTGGGTTCCTTGGTGAAGTTATGGAGTTGATCTCACCCATTGATTAGACATGGCTAGAATCTAATCTAGGCCATTGATCTTTAAATTTAGCATGAGAGCTAAAGAGGGTAAAAGTGCATTTGGAGACTCCTTCTTCACTTGAGACTTTTGGAAAAGAGAAGAGGGGCACAAATCTAGAGGAGAAGGAGGAGAGGCACTTCATGAGGGTTTGAGCCATAACCCTTGAGGGTTTGAGAGGACTCCTTGGAGCTTGGAGCTTGCATGGTGAGAGTTCATGGAGAGCCTTAGCTATCCTTTCTTGTTCGGGAGCATTTGCATGGAGGGCATCTTAGGAGAGCACTTGGTCCTCTTAGGTCTCACGAGGAGGAATGTATCAGATCTAGGTAGAATTCGATGCATGAGAGGCTTCGGAGGAGGCTTGCTTTCATGGTGAAGATATCCATCTTAAGTCTACAGTTTAATTTATTGTGATCAGATTTGCTAGGAAACATGGGTTGAATGACATGACTACTGAGTAGATGCTTGGAAGGATTTGAGCTCCCAGCGGTTTTAGTGGAAGCTGACACAAGGAGAGGACATTCTGTGGAGAGGATTTCTTCATTAGACATGAGATGAGCTTGAGACCTCAGTTCGATTCGAGAGACAACAAAGGAAAGAGAGGCACCAAGTTTTGAAGGCGAGTTCTCCTTCTGGTTCTTGATGCAAGTTTTGTGAGGAGCTTGCTATGTATATGAGTTCCATTGTATTTCATTACTTGTTGTATCCTCTTGCTTTAATCACAATTATATAGACATATATCCCAAAAGCTGGTTTACCATAGACATATAGAGGAGGTCATGTTGACCAAAAATACGTGTCAAATTTATGCATGTTTAGAGAGGAGTGTGAACAACATTTTAAAAGTTCAAGATCTAAGAGGTAGTGTTATGTGTTTTAAGATATATTTCATGTGCTAACATTAAGATAAGAAAAGAAACACTGCAAGAACATAAATAGCACTTAACCTTCAAAACATTAGCAGAAAGTGGGATGACTGTTTGTTGTCCTAAAGTAGCAAAAGAAGACAGCCACACAGTTGAAACTTAAAGCCATACTAAGGTCCCAAACAGTTGAAACTTAGAGCCATACTAAGGTCAAGGACAGACCTTAGATGGCAGCCTCATAGGACCTCAGAATTTCTACATAAATCCCCTAAAAGTAGGCCTAAATTTCACACATACACATATTTTGTATCATTGTACCTAGAGTAGCGAGGTGCTCTACAGCCCAGTATGGGGGAGATGTTGTCACGTTAGCGTGATGTTAGATTAGATAACGCTACATTAAAATAATAATAATAATAATAAAGTTCATTTAAAAAAAATTAAATAACTATGTACGTACATATTTAGATAACAACATATAAATTAAAATTTACACATTAAGAAATTTGATCCCTCTCGTTACTTGATAGATCCGGATTTAAGATGGATCTACACTGGTTTAAGCCATTGATATTGCATGGTGACTGAAGAAAATATTCTTATAGAAATAAAAGGTGAGATAGATGTGATCCAAAAATTCTCAATCTCAAGTACTAAGTACATCTAAGATTTCAAGTCATCGTTAGTCTTGCTTTCTAAAAAAGCATATCGAGAATAAATCTCCTCTTAATCTTTGTTAATTCTAGCATGTTAGATCCTTTTGCTGATCTAACAGACATTGAATTTTAATCTAGAATCTAAATTGTTTCCTTCCTGAACAGAAATAATAAGTATAAAAAGGAATAATAGCTACCAGGTTGTGACAAGCAGATGCAACATGAGGATCTAACACTCCAAATCCTTCCTTTGCCTCATCCAGAGCTGAAAGAAAATACTTCTCTGCTGCATCTAGCTTTCCCTGAGCAGTTTTTATAGTGTTAGATTGCAATGTAGAAAGGATGATATGTAACTTGAAAAGAAATGGCAAAGAGGAGAAAGTGGCTTTATGCAATCAAGATGTGCTTCAGAAACGCCTAGCTCAAAGACCTCTAAGCTTTATTATATATATCACAATGCATATGGACTAAAGCACAAATATAGATCAGTCCAGAAAATGCCCATACTTCTGAAAATAACTCTTGCCCTTTATTAGTAAAAACCCTCCACCTTGCCGTATGAACATTTGAAATCACTTCTCCTGGGTCTATACTGCGCAGACTACCATCAGAAATATTTGCACTTGAGTCATTCATGTCACCATTATTTTCATTGGTAGACATGTCCTTTGCTACTGCATATTCCAAACCAACTCCGAGCATCATTGCTGCACTTAACCCAAAAACCATTTTATGTATTTCAGTAAGAAAATTGTGCCAAGAGTAATAGCTTAATAAAGCTTGAAAACAGATTACTAAAACATCTCCCATGGCATATGTGGAAAAATAAAGAAAGTTCTTACTCAAAACAATTTCCAGATTTTCACCATTTTTTAAAACAACAGCACTAAAAATTATGAAAGACTTTTTACAATACTCCGTGCTTATAAGGAAATATTTAATTTCAAATATACCGATGTCCAAAATAATTCTCATGGTGTGGGTATACTCTTTCCAGTCCCATTGCAGATCTCTTTAAAAACATAATCTGTTCTGATTTACCTCCTTGGTCTTAGTATATTATCCATCCTATTCACAAGTCAAGGAACAGCACTGATCCAAATAATTACAGGACCATCATGATAAGGTTCAATTTTCTTGAACCTTGCGCTACAGCTATTGGCATGCACCTTTCGGATTGATTGGAGAGAGGAAATTTAGAGCCAGAGACCATGCAGAATGCCAATGAGATTAAACAAAAGTGCACCACATCTTTACCCTCCAAGGTTCGAGCAATTATTGAGGAGGCCAGGCAGAGTTCTTCAGAGGTTTATTGTTGTTTTGTTGATTTACTGAAGGCCTTAAAGATTGACTGCCCAAGGCCGAGTGTTAGTTTTAGGGTAAATTTGCAAAACAGTAGTCTCTTTTAAATTTCAATGATTAAAACAAATAGATCTGTAACTCAATCAGAGATAGAACACATAGAAAGTAGATCTATGAAGGACAGCAACAACTTAAGAGAAAAACTCTGATCACATATGAATATAAACTCAGATCTAAAGATAGTACACTGATCTAATGTAGCAATGAACAGATCTGAATATAACAATAGATCTATATCACTAAATACAGATTTCAGATCTAACAATTCTGTCTAATCATTTCACAATATATTTATATCTTTAGATCTACACAATGCATACTAGTTTAAACAGTTCTGAAGCAGAATCAAATCCAAATCAGAGAAAGATGAGTAAGGCACATACCTGGTACAGCAACCTTACCTCTGAAGATAGCACAGTAACCACAATAGGTATA
>SNQJ01S0016982.1:152039-198931 GCA_010110895.2 Picea sitchensis
GGGGGCCCTCTCAGGGGTCTTTACTGCTTGGTTATTCACCAAGAACCCCAGTCGTATACTGGGGGCCCTCACAAGGGTCTTTTGCCATGGCACTTACTGTTTGGTCCCAGACCAAGTACCCCAGGAGTGCACTGGGGGCCCTAGACTTATCTAGGGTCTTAGCCATCCTCCAGGAGAATGGCTCTCGCAGCTGCTTATAAATTTAACACCGAGAGCATTCTTATTTGAGAGACTTTTCATTTTTGGAGTTTCCAAGTCTCTTCTAGCTACTATTGTCCAACTTTATGAGATGGTTGTAGCCAGTTTCCACACAGTCCAGGGCTTCTCAGACTTTATCAAAACACTGTTTGGACAAAACAAGGATGCTCACTCTCTCCTACGATGTTTGACATCTACATTGAGGACCTGGAATAGTTTCATGAGGAAACCACACATATTTGTAGATAATGTGGTCTTTTTCACCACTTCCCCATAAGGATTGCATCAATGTTACATTATTGTCTCGGCAAATTTATCACCGAGGATCCGGAATATAACTTATCAGCAATATCGGGGGAAATATTGGAAATTATTGGGAAACTTTAAAAATACAAAAATAATCATTTTTTAATTTTTTTTAAACATCTAAAGAAACAACAACATCAAACAAACACATTGCTACATAAATATGAAAAAAAAACTGATATATAAGATGTATAAGATGTCAAGTGGTACATCTACTACATCACATATCAATACTGAAATATGATATATGTCCTGACTGCTAAGTCAGAAGTCCTGACAGGATGATACAAAATCACATCAAAACAAAAATAAATTTATCTCATGAGATGATCAGCATGAGGCATCTAAATATTACAAGGATAATCATAATGCACTAAGGTATCAATGATTCCCTCTACCCCTTTTACGGTAAAAGGTCACCACTCTTCCTCTGGAAGTAGTAGATGGAGATGTTGAGGTTGAGCCTAAGGTGGAAGGTGCAACTCTTGGGGCTAAGGTGGAAGCTGAAGAGGGTTGTCTTCTGACTCTTCCCCTAGCTGCCTATCTCTGTGGAGGTGGTGGATGCAATGCATTCTCAATGTCCTCCTCCAAATCTGTCTCTCCTAGAAGTAGAACATCCTCCGATTCCTCCTCCTCCTCCAACACATCAACTCCCTAAATTTTGTGATCTGAGACAGCTAATAGTGAACTTGAGTAAAACTAAGGTAATGATCTTTAAATACTAGTTTATGTTAACATTTGAGGTTACTCCAAAAGTGTTTTCATCTTGCAAGGAGAGGGCTACGTCTCCTAGCCCCTTGGTGACGCCTCATGGACATACGGATGGCTCGGTTTGGGTGGGATGCTTGACCTTGGTTAAAGTGCTAGCATGGCACCCTTGAGTGGGAGGTTGACACCCTAACTAGCATGGTGATTAAGCCATTGGGTGCACGCAATGCGGGGGTTAGTTGCTCAATTATGAGAGGTACCTACCTAGGAGGAGGAGCACTAAGCACTTGGAGGGCCCTTAGCCCTTAGAAAATTGGACCATCTGACATATACCTTGGAGGTTATAAACTAGACTTGAGGATGTTTGGGTTGAGAAACATACTTCATGGAGGTTGGTTGTGGACTCAAGCACAAATGTTGAGGAGAAGCATTGAAGCATGGTAATCACATTCGCACACATGGAGAAGCATTGGGCACATGAGAGGACATGTGGTACATAGTTAGAGAAAGAACATCTTGCATAAGGACACTTGGAAACCACTGTAGAAGAGGTAGAGTTGGACTAACAGCTTGTTGGATAGTGCACCATCCTGGAGGATGTTAATTTCTTAAGACCAACTATCTAAGCAAATAGATCAAATATAATTACTCTACTGGAATTATTAACTCTTAATGCAGCGGAAACTAGAAAAGAAAAACACACAGTACACAATAATTTTATGCTCCTCAAATCAATTCTTCATTTAAACATCAAAACTTACAAGAGCTCCCTTAACAGGGAAAACGGCTCTGAGAAAAACTCACAACAAAACATCAAAATCAGAAAACCCAGAATCACCTCAAACTGTTGCCCTCAATCTGTGTGTCGTACGGCCTCATACAGACTCATGCGTGTGAGCAAAGCAGATCTGCTTACACACTCGACTACTATTGAAACTCCATTGTACGGACCTGCACATGCGGTTGTATTGTTGTACGACATTGTAGAAATTAAATGACAAAATCAGCAAGTACAAAATTTTGTCATACACTTAGCAACCTAGAGATAATTGTCTTAAATGAACTCTGAAATGTATAAGCCCACACTCAAAAAATACCATAAGCAGAAATACACATTGCCAAGCAATTTTGCAGCTCAAGCTCTTGACCAAACAATCCTATGAGTAGCTTGCGAAGTTAGATGGCTTCACAACTAGCTAGACTGGCCGCCATGTACTCCGCCTCAGCTGAACTCAATGCTACTAAAGTCTCCTTCCTGCTGAACTAGGATATGACTGTTGACCCCAAACTGAAGTAGCACCCAAAGGTGCTCTTTCGATCTGTATCACTGCCTGCACAATCTGAATCTGAGTACCCCTGTAACCTCACACCATCTCCACCAAGGCACTACAATCCATATCCTACTGTGCCCTGCAAGTATTTGAGCATGTGCTTTGCTGCCACCCAATGAAGCTCCCTCGGATCCACCATGAACTGGCTCAGGGTGTTAACAGCAAAACAAATGTCTAGTCGAGTGTTGATCAGATACATCAACGAACCAATTAATTGTCGGTGTTGTCTAGGGTCTGCTAACTCTGAATCTGAAGAATCAATCTTCCTCATGTTGGTCACCATCGGAGTGGCCATCGGTCTTCTCTCCTCCATCCTGAATCTCTTCAAGATCTCAAGAGTGTACTTCCCCTGTCCGAGGAAGATCTTGCCCGATCATTGCCAAACCTCAAGTCCCAGAAAGTAATGCATTGGCTTGATATCCTTCATCTCAAATTCTGACACTAAGTCTGACTTGCATCTTGCAATCAGCCTCTCTTCACCTGTTAGAATGAGATCATCCACATACAACACCAAGATGAGGACCTCAGATCCAACCAACAAGAAGCATAGGTTGGGATCTGCCTCACTCTTGGTGAAGCCCATGCCCTACAAATAGCTATCAATCCAGGAGTACCTGGCTCTGGGTGCATGTTTGAGTCTATACCGGGTTTTATTCGACCTGCACATGCGTCTCCCTGGCATGAACCTCAAACCCCTATTGTTACTCGCTGTAGATTTCTTCCTCAATGACTTTGTTGAGGAAGGTTGTCTTCACATCCATTTGATGGATGCTCCATCCCATCTCTGAAGCAATAGAAATTATTGCTCAAATAAAGGAGTATCTAGCTACAGGAGCAAAAGTCTCCTCATAGTCTACTCCCTCTTTCTGAGAACCCACAAAGCACAAATTTGGCCTTGTACTTCTCCACACTACCATTTGTTGCATGCTTTACCTTGTAAAGCCACCTGGAAGACACCACTGACTTCCCCTCTGGCCTCGACACAATCTCCCAGACATCATTCCTCATGATGGAGTTGTGCTCCCCACCATGGCATCTCTCCACACTTGTTGGTCAACTACTTCCTCAAAGTTGGAGGGCTTTGACTCTATGATGTTGGTCATCAAACCCATATACGTCGAAAACTTCCGAGGAGGCCTGCTCCCTTGGAATGTGGTCCTGGGAGGCTCAACATGCTCCTGAGCATCCCGCAAGTCTGCTCAAACCACCTGGGACCACCTGGGCCTCCTAATTGAATTCGAAGGGGTTGACTACTCAACCTCCTATGGAGTCTGGCTCCCTCCATTGGAAGTATGTGCTCTCAACTCATGCTTTGGGTCCACCTCTTGTTGCCCCTCTACAACTATGAGTAGGTCCTGAGATTTCCTAAATGCCAGGTTCTCCTCGAACCTGACATCTTGACTCACAACTGTCCTCCGCTACTCTGTCAGGAAGACTCTGTAAGCGTTCGAATCCTCGTTGTATCCCACCAAGATGCCCCTCTCTCCTAAGGGTTGCAACTTTGTCCTCTTCTCCACAGGAATGTGGATATACGCTAGCCAACCAAAAATCCTGAGATGTCCTATCTCAAGTCTTTTGCCTATGAAGGCTTCCTACAATGTCTTATCCTCCAATATCCGGTGTGGGCTCTTGTCCTGCAAATACACAGTTGTATTGCATGCCTCAGCCCACAGAAACGAAGCCAAACTCTGATCACGAATCATGGCCTTTGTTGCACTGATGATCGACCGGTTCTTCCTCTCTGCAACCCCATTCTGCTGCGGGTTGTAGGCCATTGTCTTCTCCCTCTTTATCCCTGTCTCCTAGCAAAAACTAGTGAACTCATTGGAGGTGTACTCACCGTCATTGTCTATCCTTAGCACCTTGATCTTCCTTCCTGTCATGTTCACCACCTGAGCTCTGAACTCTTTGACTGAAGACCTCATCCTTGGTCTTCATTGTTGGAGTTTTACTTATACAGCTAGCAATTACGGTTCTTCTTTATTATTACAATCATTTAGCACATTCGCTGCATAAATAAGATCATTGAAAGAGAGGCAATCACAGAAACAATAGAGACACGCAAATTATCCTAGGAAACCCTCATGGGGAAGAAAACCCAGCAAAAACTTCCTCAATATAGATAGACCAAAAACTGAACATAAGATCCTCCTCTACCCCTTCACTAGGAAGAGTAGCACACCACTTAACCAAGAGATACCAAGAAATAGACCAAAACCCTCCTTGATGTCACCCCCAGTTGCAGTAGGTTCTCCTCCAAGACTTGCGCACTGCAGAGCTAGGTGGTGTGTGTGTCCAAATGAGGCGCTGGCCTCCCTTATAAATAGTGGTCTGGCCAGCCTAAAATTAGGTCTGGGCCGACCTGTCACTTTACCCTCTTAATTTACATTTAATTGTCAAGGCACAAAAGGGATCACTTTTAGAAATGCACAATAGGGCCTAATTAATAAATATAATACAACAATATTATTCAACACTCCCTCTTAGGTAGAATATTCTTCGAAGTTACAATATTTCAACACTCCCCCTTAACAAGAAGGGTATTCTACGGACAACATCAATAACAACTAACTGGACTCAATACAACATCAGGAGGAGGAGACATCGTCATCAGCGTCTGGAACACTATATGTCATATCTATAGGTCATCGGAAGTTTTTCTCATCATCAACATCAGTAGAAACTGAACATCATCATTATCTGTAGCGCGGAGCTGGAGTAACACTATCATCATCAACAGCATGAAGCTGGAACATCAACATCATCAACAGCATGAAGTTGGAATATCAACATCAACAGCACGAAGTTGGAACAACAACATCAACAACAACATGAAGTTGGAACAACAACATCAATGGCAACAGAATGAGACAAAAGCATCAACAACAGCAACAACAACAACAATAACAGTGGGCACTCCTACAGACCGTCCATCCAGACCTTACGGGATCTGTCCAAGGATAATAAAATCCCCTAGGATATAAATCCTAACGAGTTGCCACACTACTGACCACAGCAAGTATATACATACATAGGCACTCCGACAAACAGTCCATCCGAACCTTACGGGATCTATCCAGGGATGATCAATCCCCTAAGATATAAATCCTAACGAGTTGCCCCAACAGGATACCACAGTATCATCAGCATCACTCCCCCTTTCGAGGGAAGTCCTTTCGRACTACACCAAGCTTGTCTTGGAAGTATTCAAACTTCACACGAGACAKAGGCTTAGTCAACACATCTACTACCTGCTCATCTAKGCCAAMATACAGGAGCTTCACAGCTCCCTTCTGTACCAAGTCACGAATGTAGTGGTACCAGATCTCAATGTGCTTCGTCTGACATCTTTATGCAACTCTGGTTATCACAAAAGATCATGGTAGCATCCATCTCTAGGTCAAATAGACCTGTCAACAACTTCCGAAGCCATATGGATTCACAACTAACAGAGCATGCTGCAATATACTCCGCTTTTGCCATACTGAGAGCAATATTGGATTGCTTCCTGCTTTGCCACGAAGTCATAGCTGACCCCAAACTAAAACAACATCCTAAAGTGCTTTTTATGTCTGAAGCACCTCCAACCCAGTCTGAATCAGTATGGCCATACAATCTGAAGTCACAATCTCCAATAAAACAGAGGCCATAGTCCAATGTACCCTTAAGATATCTCATCACATTCTTTGCAGCTACAAGGTGAACACGTCTGGGCTCCACCAGATACTGACTCAAGGTGTTCACAGCAAAGCATATATCTGGTCTGGTATTTGTCAAATACATCAACAAACCAATCGTTTGTCTATATAGAGTAACATCAACTTTTTCTGACGACGTATCAGCCAATAACTTCATATTCGTCTCCATAGGAGTGGACATGGCTCTACAGTCCATGTCGAATCTCTTCAGAATTTCCACAGCATATTTTCCTTGATTAAGGAAAATCTCTTATGGGCTCTGCCATACTTCAAGACCTAAGAAATAGTGCATCGGGCCTAGGTCCTTCATTTCAAATTCAGCGGCAAACTTCTTACAATCTGTGATGAGCTTTTCTTCATCTTTCAAGAATAAGTCATCCACGTATAGCAGCAATATAACCAATCCATCATTCTCAATCTTGAAGTAAAGGTTGGGATCAGCTTTACTCTTGGTAAAGCCCAAGCTCATCAGAAAACTATCAATCCTGCCATACCAAGCTCTTGGATCTTGCTTCAACTTGTAGACATGAGTCTTCCTGTCCTATACTTCGAAACCAAATTTTCACATCACATTGTACCAACCTGGTACACTTGCTCGGCTGCAATTCAATCTACATAATCATGTGTTGGTTCTATGTGATTTCTGTAAAGCACTATATGTCTCACTGCCTGAGAGTATGTCCCCTATTCTCTCTGCAACTTGTTCCTTCTAGAACAGGGACTCTGCACTTGCAGTTGCTTTTTCCGAAACTGAGAATGACTGCTCCATTCTCACTGTAGTTGTTGAACTCTGAGAGTAGCTCCTCTACTCCATCAGGATGACAGATTCATTTGCTCCCTCTGAATCTCATACTGCATCGACTTCTTTCAATGGATCATGGTTGTTCTATATATACTTTTTCTGATTACTAGAGCAATTGTCTCGTCGTAGTCTTCTCCCTCTTGTTGGGAGAATCCTCTAGATGCAAATTAGGCGTTGTACATCTTTATATTGTTATTTGCAACATGCTTGATCTGTTAGATCAATCTTGGAAGTCACCACTGACTTCCCTTCTAGTCTCAAGGCAAAATCCATATCCCAATCCTTCTGACTGGCTTCCACCTCTGTCACTGAAACAAGGGAATCTTCCCAGGAGATTTCACATCTCCTAGAAGTGTATGAAGCTACAATCTAGTCCTCTCAACTCATGGCATTTGTTTGTCCATCCTGGAAGACGTCTCTTTTTCCCATCTGATCCTCTCTGAGATAAGGCTCACTCTGAGTCTTCATGCTCCCTCTGAAACTTGACTCCCTCTGAGTAATCTTTGGAGCCATCTGCTCCCTCTGATATGGCACATCAATGCTATATGGCTTTGCGTCCTACAAAGTGTCATGGGACCATGTTGGTCTCTTCCTGGTTACTGCATTGATTTTGGGTAGGCCCTTCTGGCTCTACTAACTCTTCCTGATGATCTGAAGAGTGATCAACTGCACTAGAGGAATTTGTTTTGTTATCTTTGGAGCCTTCTACTCCTCATGTTCTGTCTTCATATGAGATGTTGTGTATCTAGCAAAAGTAGCTTCTTTTTCTTCTTCTTCTTCTTCGGCACATGGATGTATACAGTCATGTATACAACTTGGATAGTCTGCTCCATGTCTCATCTAATATGTTGCCTCCTGCAGTCGTCACTATTGCTCCCTCAGGGTTATCACCTGTGACCTACCCAAAACAAGAGCAATGGGGGAGAAACAATGGACAAGAATAATACTCTTTATAATAATAATAAAAACAATAGTGAGAACGATCATCACAGTAGTTCCTTCAGAGCTATCACTTGTGACCTGCTTGAAACAAGGGTAAAAAGTAAGAAATACAATAATAAGAAATGAGAGAAACACTCTTCTAGTGTTTTGATCAATCATCCCTCCATGGTAACCTGGAAACAAAACAAGAAGTTTCTCCTAGAGGAGATGTTAGCTATATCTGGTAAATGATTACAATAAGCATTTATCTCAATAATGTTCACATGCTACCAAGTATAAAACTTTTCAAAGATTGTTACCACAACTATAGTGTTTACTTGTAATGAGGCAGTTATCAAACTTGACATGTGCAAATTTTAATCTTATCAACCTAATCAATCAAACCTGGAACCTGTAGTCTTGTCCTCAAGAATGAGTGTTGTTTCTTTTCTTTCGAGTCTCCTTCACTCAAGATGACAAATATTCTCTTCAACCTGTCCTTTGTACTAAGATAATATGCTTTCTTGACAGAAATCTGAGTTAGAGAATAAACTCTATAATCTCAACCTTAATCAATCTAATACTTTTGACTTTAATTTTGACCAATGGTTAGTATGATAGTCATAACTTCAACAGATCAAAATACAATCTAGATGTTCATAAGATCATAACAAATAGAGGCATATTAAATTGATCAAACATGAGATGCATTGTTCTTTTGAATGTGTTGGATCTGAGATCTTTCTGGATGTGAGATCCTTCTGGATCTACGATTGTTGTTTAGACAAAAGATCCTTTCTCCTGCAAATACCCTTTAGAAAAATGATACACTTTGAACATATGTAAGTACATACCTCTGACAGTATCGGCAAGTAGTGACACCATCCGGTAGCAGTGGCAATAAATAATAAACCTTTAAAACTTCAAAGGTGTTGCAACTTGTAATTTAAAGGTAGCTGGAGATTTGCTAGGGTAAGACGCACTAGGACAATAAAAATTAGTCCCAACACTTCACAAAAGCTTTCACTGCAACTGGTATTGCAACTAGCATGAAGGAACTGGCACTGAAACTGCAACTAGTACTGCAACTAGCATGAAGGAACTGGCACTGAAACTGCAACTAATACTACAACTGCAACTGGTACTTAGAGTTTTATGAGGAAACCCTAATTTCTCAAACTTCAAATTTCGGAATTCTAATCCAAGGACTAGATGCGCCCTCTTAGGGCGAGTTCCTAGGTGTGGTTACTTTCTCCAACGTCCTCCTCAAACAAGAAAAATGTCACACTTTGGGTTTATGCAGAAACCCTAATTTTGCAGCAGCTGCAATAACGAAACTGAATCTTGGAGAGGATGCGTTAAAGCTAGCCACTTCTTATAAACTGTGAGTTGGTCTCTTTCAGGCCTGCTCTATCCCATGTTGAAGTTTTACTTATACAGCTAGCAATTAGGGTTCTTCTTTATTATTACAATCATTTAGCACATTAGTTGCATAAATAAGATCACTAAAAGAGAGGCAATCACAGAAACAATAGAGACACACAAATTATCCTAGGAAACCCTCATGGGGAAGAAAACCCAGCAAAAACTTCCTCAATATAGATAGACCAAAAACCGAACAAAAGATCCTCCTCTACTCCTTCACTAGGAAGAGTAGTGCACCACTTAACCAAGAGATAGACCAAAACTCTCCGTAGATCCAAGTCTTCTTGGAGAAATCATCAATGAAGGTCACATAATAAGATGTGCCCTTCACTAAAGCAGCTGACATAGACCCACCAACATCAGAATGTATCAGATCCAAAATTCCTTTGGATCAAGTCTCGCTACTAGAAAAAGGTGCCTTGACATTCTCGCCAAGAGCACAGCCTCTGCACACCCCCTAATGATCCAAACTGAAGTTTGGAAGCCTAGTGACCATCTGCCTCAATAACGGTAGAGCTTTGTGATGGAGATGCCCCATCCTCTTGTGCCACAGCTCACACAAGCTCTCACTAGTGTGCATCAATGCCTAAACAGGCTGGCCCTGAAGTCTATATAGGTTTCCATCCAAGACTCCGATCCTCAAAGCAATGTCTGGACTGGCTCCCTCTGGGCGAATGAACACCTGCCCCCTCCAAAAGTTAACCTCGTAACCTTTGTCCTCCATGAATAAGATGGACAGCATGTTCTTCTTCAAGCCAGGTACATACAGTACCTCTTGTGCATCAAAGGATCCTCCCGACTCAAGCTGGAACTGCACTGTCCCCTGACCCTTCACTAGATACTTGGCATTGTTGCCAAGCTGTATGTGAAGCTCTAAGTCCTCCTCTAATAAACTGTTGAATAGCTCTCTAGCCTCTGTCATGTGACAGGATGCGCCACTATCCAAGTACCAAGCACTGCTGGGAGTAGCGTCGGTAGAAAGGCAAGACACGAATGAAAAATCACTCTCGAACTTGGAAGCAAGTTCGCTCAACTATGCCTCTGTTGTTGTTGCAATTGTCTACGACTTGCCTTTCCTTCTTTGTGGACACTGAGAGGCAAAGTAACCATTCTTATGGAAAATGTAGCATTTGATCTTGTTCATGTCACTCTTCTACCGAGACTCCTGCCCCTCTCCCTGACTGTCACCTTTCTTGACAAAAACTTTCCCTTTGCCATTCTTGGTTTTGCTGACAAGGGCTAAATTTTCATCTCTTCCCTGCTTGTTGGGTCTGGACTCTCTACGAGTCTCCTCCTGAATGCAATCATCCCAGAGTCTCTCCCATTTGGTAAGTTTCTCTCGGGCACAAATGCCCATAATGAATGGTTCCCATGCCTTGGTGAACCTGTTCAAAGCAACATTTACTAGCTCTACATCCAATCCAACTTCCCCAATAGCTACAAGTTGATCACGGCTCTATGTGATCCTCATAAGGTAGTTGGTCACATTGTCGAAGTTGGTCATTCTGCATTCTCTGAGCTTGGCTTTGAGAATCATCTTCCGACTCATCTTATCACTTTAGAAAAGTGATACTAGGTCATCATAGATCTCCTTGGAACTGGCCTTCTCTGACACATGTGGGATCAGATAATCCTTGATAGCTTCAAGGATTACCCTTTGTGCCTGTATGTCTTTCTTCTCCAACGCTGCCCTTACATTCAAATTTGGTTGCACCTGTTGAGTGCCTCCTAGTGTTGTAGTCTGAGTTGGTGCTAGAGCAGGAACACACCGCTGGTCACGACCTACCACAACTCTTGCTCCTTTAAGAGCAATATCAGTCTTGCCTTCCAAGACAGAAAATTTGAAATCCCATCAAGTCGATTCTCAACCTTTACGCTAATCACTGACATGGTTGTCTCGAGCTTTGTCCTTCAAGCTCGTTGTGAAAATCTGCATTGTATTAATTGGATCTGCTTTTCTCTCAAAGCAAGAGCTCTGATACCATGTTAATTTCTTAAGCCCAGCGATCTAAGCAAATAGATCAGATCTAATTACTCTACTAGAATTATTAACTCTTAATGCAGCGGAAACTAGAAAAGCAAAACACATAGTACACAATAATTCTTTGCTCCTCAAATCAGTTCTTCATTTAAACATCAAAACTTACAAGACCTCCCTTAACAAGAAAATTGGCTCTAAGAAACATTGAAAACAAAACAGCAAAATCAAAAAACCCGGAATCACCTCAAACTGTTGCCCTCGATCTGTGTGTTGTACAGCCTGCACTGTATGGCCTGCTGTTGTACGGATCCGTACAACTGTATGACCTCCGTACGGACTCACACGTGTGAGCAGATCTACTCACACACTCGACTGCTGTTGAAACTCGATTGTACGGACCTACACATGCAGTTGTATTGTTGTACGGCCTTACACGTGCAAACTGTCGAAGTTGTACAGCCAACTGCTAGTAATAAATGTTGGTCTTCTTGTTGGTTTCTCTTGCTGAAGTCTCCTCGCCAAGCTGAAAATCAGAACTTTGATCTTCCTCACTTACTTACATGACTTCTGAAGTAAATGCTCTCTATGTGTCTTTGTCCTTTGCCCCTTGTTGTCTTTTATAACTTTGACTTGAGCCAAATCCCTAATCTCAACGGTCAAGATCTAACCGTGAGATCAATGGCTCTCTTTTAATTAAATCATTAAGTGACTCAATTTAAGTCACTTTATTAATTAAAAATCACTTTATAAAAAAACGTTCACTTTATTAATTAATTAATTAAGTGAACTCTAGAAAAAGCATAGGATACATTTAATGACGATTTCCACAAGAAGACACACTTGGGGAAATACATGTCTGAGCTACAAACACTAACAAAGGAGGGGTGTTGGGCCCTAGAAGGACCATGCTTGGTGAGTGTTTCATCTTTGAGGTTGGATAAACTCTACCATGACACTTGCACATCCTTGTAATGTAGAACACTCTATGTGGGGTTGTCTTATTGGTTACTTGTATGGACATAAGCCCTTGCTTTATGTTAGCCTCCCTCACCTATTGTATATATAAGGAGGAGAGAGTTTTGTTATAACAAAGCATCATTGTACTCATAATTGTCTTGGAGAAGTCTGGTAGGGAGCAAGATGCTAGGGTTTGTGATGAAAACCCTAAGTCTTGTAGGGAGCAAGATGTTGGGTTTGTGATGAAAACCCTAGGAGAAAACATGAAGAAGAGAGAGATGTTTTCGATGTTCATGGAGAGTTTGATCTTGTTAGATGCTAGGGTTTGCTCTTGTGAGATGCTAGAGTTTATGGAATGCAAGTAAACACTAGAGCTAAGTCCCATGGTTCAAGTTAGAATTCAAGTTCAGCAATGATGAAATTCAATTTTAATTTGATTTTTCAGATGAGATTCGAACAAGATTCATCATTAAGTTTGACTATATATATATAACTTATTAACTTATAGAATATATATATATATATATATATATAACTTATTAACTTATAGAATATATTTAAAAACCTTATAACTTATGAACTTCTATCATATATTATATATTAACTTTTAATATATAATGTAACATATATAAAATAATAAATAATAGCCATGGGGGTTAGCTCAAGTGGTCATGATCCAAACATGAGATCTCTCCCCCAAAGTTGGAGAGGTCACGAGTTCAACTCTCTTGATCCCCTCAAGGTTGGGCTCCAAATCAGGGCCGACGATTTAGCCCATTTACCATTCATGGATCATGGGGAAGTACTTGGAGGGTTCTCTGCAAGGCTTTCCTTGGAAAAAAAATAAAATAATAAATAGTAAATAAGGGTGAACCACGAATCATGACATGTCACTTAGAGTTCGAATTTGAAAGAGTATGGGTGAGTCGTGACTTGTGACCATGGCAACGTGACCCATAGCAAGTCGTGGCAACTACCAGCAAGTTGCAATCATGGCTTGTAGCAATCAATAGCAACAGCAAAGTGAAGTATGGTCATCACCCGTCACTCGTTGTAGAGTATGGTCACCCGTTGCTAGTAAGTATGAAGTTGGCATCGCTCATAGCTAACAGGATGGAGTTGTCGTCATCCATCGCAGCATCGAGCAACAAGTTGCACAATGCCACAGCCTAGAGATGGAGGCTCGAGGGTTAGAACTGAGCAAGTATGGACGGTTAGAACTTGCAGCAATAGGTGGAGGCAAACCAACGACATAAACAAATGTGCAAGCCTCAACGAAGCTCAAAGTTTGTCAAACCTCAAAGTTCGACAAACCCTGTGACTTAGACTTAGAGAACAACATGATGCTAGACGTAGTGACGATTTGTCTTAGACCTAACGCCTTGGATGATATTGTTGCCTTGTTCTTGTNCGTCATCCATCGCAGCATCGAGCAACAAGTTGCACAATGCCACAGCCTAGAGATGGAGGCTCGAGGGTTAGAACTGAGCAAGTATGGACGGTTAGAACTTGCAGCAATAGGTGGAGGCAAACCAACGACATAAACAAATGTGCGAGCCTCAACGAAGCTCAAAGTTTGTCAAACCTCAAAGTTCGACAAACCCTGTGACTTAGACTTGGAGAACAACATGATGCTAGACGTAGTGACGATTTGTCTTAGACCTAACGCCTTGGATGATATTGTTGCCTTGTTCTTGTGTGATGCATGGAGGCTAGGGAAAGATCATGGAGAGCCTATGTTGATAATTCTTGAGCTTGGCGTGATACCTCACTTGGAAGAAGATTTGTTTGTGTTCCATGGAGGTCTTGATGCTTGTGCTGATGGAAGAGTTGAAGATCGAGGGTTTGAGGACTCAAACCCTAAGATGGACATGTAGACTTGGAATCTAGCACTGGAGTTGTCTTGCAATGTACTTGTGTGACGTAACATGGCTAGGGTTTATAAAACCCAAGGAAGACAAGAGATTTACTATGGAGAGCTTGTGTGATACAAGCTTGGTGAAAGACCGAGGACTTGTCGGTGTGTATGATAGCTTATTGAGGATCTTTGGTGGAATGACCAACTTTCATTGGGATGAATCCTAGCCAAGAGTCGGTAGACAAGGTTTTCTCTCTTATTTTTTCTTAAACTCAGCAAACTAATTTCTGCATCGAATAATTTTTATACCCAGAAACAAAACAGCAATACACAAATCTAATTCTCAACTATGAAACAGAAATATTGCTAAGTAAATAACTCTTGCAAGCACAGCAGAAAAATCAAAAACCAATCACACAAAAAATATTAACACCAAATATACCCTGGAAACCCCAACTCTAGGGAAAACTAACAAAGAGGGTTTTATTAATATGCTTCAGCAGTTCCAGAAAATAAGTACAATGATGCCAAACCTGGCAATCTCATCCAATAAATAACAATCCTTGAATCTGGGTGGATCTAGGCCAATATTTCGACCTCCCTAGCTGAATCTTAGTCTTCCCTGCCTCACAGCTCAACTAACCATGGCTGAAGATGTGGTTGTGGGTGCTTAACAACCCCACGATTTGGTTGTGTATGGTTTGGGTAGGTTGCGAACTCCCAACGCCTTCTTGGACTCCTTTCGTGGTGATTCATCTTCTTCGATTGCACTATGTGGCTGCTCCTCCTTAGTTTTGTCGTGTGTCTCTTCTTGGTCATGGCTTGTTTCCTCATCGTCCTCTTCATCAGAAAGCACCTCTATGTAATGTGCCTTTCCTTTACCCATGCACCTGTGACCCAGCTCCCAAGGGTCCTTGCACGTGAAGCAAAGCTTCTTACGTCTGAGCTCCCTCCTAGTCTCCTCATCCATACGATCCTTCTCGATCCTATCTTTCTGGAATGACTTGTTATCCTGGTGTTTGGGAGGAATGTAGGGTTTGGTTGGCCCTTTCGTCTTCGGTACTGTATTTGTCATGTCAAGTGTCTTCATAACCGCATCCTATAGTGTGGCTAGCTTGAAGGCCTTGACCCATCCACGCAGGGGTTTCTTCTAAACCTTTTATGAATAACATCACCAATCTGTGTTCTGAGATGTCAGTTTCTTGCATGGCAACCTTCTCGAACTCTGTAATATATGCCTCAGGTGTCCATGTTTGTCTCAGTTGTGCCAACTCACAGAAGATCTCTGGATCCTTCCTATCGAATCTGTCCATCAGTCTCTGTGTAAACTCCACATAAGATGTGATGTTGGAATGTCCTAGTGTCACCAGCCCATGATACCACCATTCATGAGCCTCACCGTCCAGATGTAGTGTGGCAAATTTGATGGCTTTAGCTTCTGTCATCGGATTGAGCTGGAGGTAGGTGTCCAATTTTGGACAAATGATCTAGCTGTGTATCTGGATGAACCGTCTACCCATGATCTAGCTGTGTATCTGGATGAACCATCATAAGATGTTACGGATAGATTCCCCACCTTTCGTCTTAGATCAGCGTTTTGTTATTGTCCTGGGGCTCCTCTAGGGCCTTCCCTGGGTCTGTTCCTGTACTTAATGTTGCAATAGTCATGCAAGGACATGGCTGGCTGAAACTCTTCCCCAAGTGCCATATACTCCTAGAAGTATCTGAAAAAATTCTCACTCTGGTTCCGATGTGTTGGCTGCTGCTCTTCGATGAAGTGAGGTAAGAGAGGTCTAGGTGTCTTCCCACTCATTGTTTGTTGCACATTCTCCCTGGACACATGAGAGTTGTTTCCTCCTACCGGGTCTTTGGTGCTACTCCCTTCTGCCCGAGGACTGTGCTGCCCATTAACCGGAGTCCCATTGTTATTTCCCTCTGCATGAGATCTGATCTGCCCATTTCCCCCATTGGTGTTAAGGCCCTAGATGTTACCCAGTGGGCTCAACAGTTGTGAGAGGGTGTCAATTAATTCCCTCTGCCCTTTGGCAAAGGCTTTCTTCATTTCTTTCTGTCCTTTAGCCAAGACACTTAGATGTGCAGCATGTTGTCTTCGTTATGGTCCCCCATGCTCCTTGTTTCTTCTTCTTCTTAAATCTCAGGTGCTCCTTGCTTCACTGGTCCTCGTTTTCTCATCAGCCACAGGCTGGCAGGATCAAAGCTCTGATACCACTGTAATATCCCTAGGGTTTCTAGGGCCCTAGAGCAACGGAAAAAGCAGAATAATAGTTTTACACTTGGCAACAACAGTGAGTGCTCCTGGCTTCCAATGAACAATAACAGGCTTAAAGCAGTTTACCAGGAGTGATTTTACATATAACCAGCTATAAGAAAAGCAATGATAATGTCCATTAATGATAGCAGTAATGCAGTGATGGCAATGATAATAACCAACAGCAACAATATCCAATACAGTAGTATAAACCAACAATATTGTCCAACAAAAAATTACCAGAATTGCAACAGTAAACCCTCTTAGGAGGTTGTCATTTCAGTTCTAATACCACTAACCAGTAATATAGCAATACTCTAACCTAGACAGACCTAAAATTCCCACAATGACAGCATGAACCTGTCTATGCAGTTCCTGGGTGAGCTACCAGTGTTGTCCTCCCTTCGACAGCCTTAGACTTCAGCTTCTTGGATGGGAATAGGCCTCGGTCTTCCTCCAAAGGTCTGTGCAGGGTTCGTCCCTGCTTGTGGCGGCTTACATGGTGACAGAACGGCAACCCTGGTTCCCCAAAACAAATTTGGCCCCACACAAACGTTTGCAGATGCTCCAAGAATTGAGCTCTAGTTGTGAGGCTGAGCTAGGGTGAGGTCTCCCACCGAAACTCAGCAAAGATAAGGGGTTAAACAACCCGATACAGGACTGAGGCAGTTGCCTCCAAAGCTAGAGACAGAAATCTCCAAATCCAAGTTGTGTCCTTTCCAAATGAGCCTCTCCTCTTCTTATAGTGTCTTCTTAATTCATTTTCCTCCTTTTGTGGGTGATTTGTTCCTTAAGGCAGGTCGGCCTTACTTGTTTTAAACCAAAATTATCCCCTAAGGGCAAGTCGTTGCCCCTCGGTGCCCCCTTGGGTCTCCATGGCTCCCCTATCGTTGGGGACTATGGCCTACAAGGAGCCCCTTAAGCCAATGCGTCCCTCCAACGATGGGATCAAAGGGGAGGGGATATGACAAGATTTATGGTACCTTGTGGAGAAGGTGGTTGTGCCCCCTGTTTTAAAAACTAGTGAACCGGACAGTTTTATCGGTTTGATGGTTGACCGATTCAAACCGGCCAATAAACCGAACCGGTCGGCCGGTTTGGTCCCTAAAACCTAAAACTTAAGTAACAAAGAAGTACTTGGCTCATGTTTTCTCATGCAAGTTGGAGTTGTAAGGTGTTTTGGTGTGCAGCTGAGGGTTATTTTGCCTTACTAATGCTATTTAAAGAGGTCCCCACTCCCTCCATTTCACCCACCCTAGTAATTCTTTCATTTTCATCCTTTTACTTAAATTTTTAACATTACCATTAATTTTTTCAGGATGTTTGAGAGTGGTCCAACCTCATTGGACTTCATATGGAGAAAGTAGAATTTTAGGTCCCATTCAAAATTCAGCAGACTTAACAGTTTTCAGGATTTCAAGATTAGCAAGATTGCAATGTTTCCATTGGATTCTATCATGTATGAGGGTATGGAACTGACATTTAATCAAAAGAACCAAGCCCTTTATGTACCTCGATGTTGGTGGCATTGATTGTTGAACTCTTTTGTCACGACCCCAGTAAAAATATACCCTTCACTCAAGTATAAACTCTTCTATTGAACTCTTCTCTTTGTCGTCGTGTCAGGTGACTTAGTGGTGTATGTGCACACCAACCTCCGTCTTATATACAAGCAAAGAGAAGGGTGGTTGAAGGGAAAGACAAAGATGTGGGATGTGTTTTCTGATGATATGGGTTTGAACAACAGTGTTGAGTTGGCATTAGCCAACTTGGATCTTAATGAACTATTGCTAAATTTGGTCACTTTTGATGATGGTGATCCTCTTGAGGGTCATCCTCGAGTCCACATCAACAAATGCAGTTACGCTGGATATAGGAAAGGAGGAGGATGGAGGAGGCAGCTGATGGTAGTGATGCCAATCTTGATGATTATGACATGGAGGACCTCTTGGCAGTCCGCGATTCATGAGGCTATGAAGATTCTTCTTCCATCACGGTTCTAGTATCTACCCTATGGCTATTTTTGTATTTGTCATTGGCATTTCCACCTATAGTATCAATGACTCTAACATAGTATGTTATTTGATGTTGTAGAGAGCCATTTAGAGCCTCCTTGATTATGTATTTATGTTTTACGATCTCTAGATATGTATTGCGCCAGTGTGGTTTTGATATATTCATAGAGCATACTTTGGATATGTTGTCTCTATGGTGTCTCCTAATGCTTTGGAAACATGATTTAAAATCTTAAAATATTTTTTTAGTTAAAATTTAAATATTTTATGTATTTTAAAAAGCGGTTCATTGAAACGGTTCGTAGGTTCATTACCGGTTCCGATTCGAGTTGGACCCTCGACCGGTTCCGGTGTCTGTTTCGATTTTTAAAACTATGGTTAAGCCACCTACAAATCCCAAAGATCATGCAAAGCACAACAAGAATGATGGCAATGGCCGAGTCACATTGGATTAGGTGAAAAGTTATGCGATCCCTCTCTTGTTGGGAAGGCATAAAGAGATGTATGATATGGTAACCTTGTACTCGAGTGTGAACATATCTAGGAAGATGCTCTTAAAGAACAAGATCACCTCTACCCACATGACCAAAATATATACAATAGCAAGCTATCTCATGAAGATAACAAAGCTGAGAGATCAGATTGCAGCAGTTGGGGACACAGTTGAGGATAATGAGCTAGTTGATTTCTATGAATGGCTGTGCTTTAGGATTTATTCCAACGTGGCACAAATTTGGTTCGACCGGTTCATTACCAGTTCCGGTTCAGGTTGGACCCTCGACCAGTTCCGGTGCTAGTTCCGATTTTTAAAACTATGGTTAAGCCACCTACAAATCCCAAAGATCTGGCAAAACACAACAAGAAGGCAGTGGCAATGAAGCGAGTCCTGTTGGATTCAGTGAAGGATTGTCTGATCCCTCTCTTGTTGGGAAGACTGCCAAAGAGATGTATGATGCCTTGGTAACCTTGTACCAGAGTGTGAACATATCTAGGAAGATGCTCTTAAAGAACAAGCTCAGCGCTACCCGCATGAGCAGGAAAGATACAGTGACAAGCTATCTCGTGAAGATAGCAGAGCCGAGAGATCAGATTGCAGTAGTTAGAGACACAGTTGAGGATAATGAGCTAGTTCAGATTTCTATGAATGGCTTTGGCCTTTAGGATTTATTCCACTGTGGCACAAATTTGTCCAAAGTATCTGTGGTCGAGAGAAGTTACCTGACTTCGAGCAGTTGTGGGATGCTTTCTTTGGAGAGGAGATGAAAATATAGCATGTCTCAACCAGCTATGAGAATGTGCCAGACCTATCCCTCATAGGGAAGGTGAGGAAGGGAGGAAAGAAAGGATCCGGTGAGGATCCGAAGAAAAAAGAAGACTCGAGGCCTTCTAACCAGCAGAAGAAGAATTTGAACCATATCAAATGCTTCAACTGCAGCAAGCATGGCCATTATGATTCTCAGTACCCTGAGAAGAAGAAGGGGAGGGGTAAGAAGTAGTAGAAACAGTTTGCAGGAAGCACTCAAGCTTCAGGAGTCAACGAGCTAACTATTAGGCATTTTTACTTGGGCATTTTCTACATAGTTTGAATGGTTCGATTGTTAGTCATGCCATGCATTATAACGGTTAGATGGCATTGAATTCCCTCTGATTCAAATCAGAGCATGTTGGGATTGATCATCAAATACATTGAGAGGACAGTATTGGCAGACTTTGTTCCCTTTGGGATGTCAAGAATAGAGAGTGTTTCATTTTAGATGCGTAGTTTGTTATGATATCAATGGGAGGTGCACTTGCTTGTTCTAAAACTTGAGGGTGTTTCATCTTCATTCTTCAAATATCTTGGTCAAAAATGCTTGGCCTGTTCCTTAAAGAGATTGTCACTTCAAGTGTACAACATTCATGGGCTCAACTACACATACTAGATTGATTACATCCCTCTCCTATTCTATTTCTGCAATTAGGAGGGTTAAACGCACCAGAGTCACTATATATATGCACATAGATAGTAATAGAAGTAGCAGACATTGTTCTCTTGCCTGGACTATTTTGAGACCAGATCAAGTTTTGAGACCTACAAACGGGATATGGACTGAGGGCTGTGTGTACTATCCAGAATCATCTTACTAGCTTTTTCAAATCAAATAGGATTCTTTTAACTTGGATGAGAGAAGGGCCTTCTTTTCTGCTTCTGTAAGGGGTGCTTCAATAACCTCAAGGATTACTTCTTAAGTTTCCTATGATTTGGAGCCATACGCCAAATGTCATTCTCAATTGTGTCCTTAAGGACGACTTGCGGGTCAGGGATGCAAATGCTACTTCAAATATTGAGGACTGCAAAAGGATTTTGTCTCGTTTTCCTCTCGATTTTGTATATCTTGTATGACTGATTTCCTTTTTTACTTCGTTGTGTACTTCTTTACATTTTAGGGATTACTCTGCTAGGACCTACGTTTTTGTTACCTTTTTATTTTCGTTCTGATTATAGGAAGGAGTTGTTGTGAATTTAATGTTTATTTATAGAATGAATGTAAAATTACTTGTACTTTAAATTCATTTCCTAATGTTGATATAATATTAGTGTTTTTTCCATTGAAAACCAAAAAGAAAGAAAAGGAAGAGCTAGAATCAAAATCTAGAACCCTTTCCCTATTAAAAGCTATGGGCTTAACAAGATCTCCTTAGTTTAGTTGGTCAATTTTGCAGGTAAGAAGTTCGAAAGAATTGTGATATTTTGTAAGGAAACTATTTAACTTGCCTTGGTAAACAAGTACTCATCATATAATCTGTGTACACTGTACAACTATAGATAAGGATGAATGAAGTGGACGAAAAGAAATTCCAATTTAATTAATTCCACAGATAACTATTACCTGTGTATCCAGATATAGAGAACCATTGCAAAATATGCCATTGGTTTTTGTCTCCTGCAAAATGTGTTGAATTGAGTCCATAAACTTTGTTCCATTTTTCTGAAAGCAAAAACTTGTATTAGAAACATAATCTACAAAGACAAAACAGTCACCTGGCATCCTTAGCCCTATACCTACAGACATGACATTAATTGGAAAGAAAATACAAGGAAATGTAACATATCATGTCTAACAATGTAAGTAAAATGCATGGTGATCAGTGGATACCTGCAAAATCATAGCATGGCTTTGCTATATACCAATATCTCATGTCAAAAGCATTAATTAGAATGGATAAAATACAAGGGTATAAAACAAATCCCTCTAAAACCCAAATATTGCAACTTCTTCCTTTGCCTTCTATCTTCGTTCAATGTCAACATAAAATACAAGGGTATAAAACAAATCCCTCTAAAAACCAAATATTGCAACTTCTTCCTTTGCCTTCTATCTTCGCTCGATGTCAACATATCTATATGTTGGATGGTAATGAATCGCCACTTGTAATATTGTTTTTTATTGCACATCCATTGTACCTTCAATTAGTTAGTATGAGTTGGTCAAATTTGATCAGTGAAGAATACCACCTTAATTAGTGGCAGATATTTATTTGGAAGACGTGGTCAGAAGTGATCCTTGACATAGCTTTCATCACTCTTATCTTCCAACAAATATGTATGCATATTGAACCTTAGTGGTTGATGCACAAGGTATACTTTGTGAATACAGTGAAGTCTTTATAGGGTATACAAGATACCTAACGTAAGTGTGCCATGCATTCTCTCAGATCGTTTGATTTCTATTATAGTTTGTTGTGCTTTTCTCAGTTTTGTATGCATACAAAACTAACATTTCATATCATAGAAGAGACAAATTGGCGTCAAAAGTTGTGGCTCTTTTTTTCTGTCAACAAACAAATAAATTCTAGATATGTGATTTGTTGTCAACTCACTGAAATTCACAAATTTTTGCATGCAAATTGCATCATCCTCTATCCATGGTATGTTAAATGCTTTGACATAAAAGCTTTCACGTGCGGAAAACTACAGTATGAGGGAAGACACCATGCAACATGTTTTCACTCTTTACAAATTGTGGAGCTACATCACTACTAAAGTGTATAAACTGATACTAAGCCATAGAATGTAAAGGAGGCATATCAAGAAACAAGGATAATGCCTTGTCATCCCTAGCATACTAATCCAGATTGGATCATCATACAATTTGTCATTTATCTCTATACTTTCTGACTGGAAAAAATTGGAGGAATCAGCTTGCAAGGCTGTTTTAGCGGCAGGTCCCAGTTTGGAAAATTGGGGTCGGAAATCGTCTGAAATCTTTCAGGGCCATTTTGTGGCATCAAATGGCATTTTTTTTGGTCCAAAACATTTATAGGACCAAGACAACATACTCCACACACCAAGACCTTTCCAACAGTGCAAGAATCACCTCAATCAGAGATCGTCTGTGAAAGTGATGCCTCCTACAAATTGACCTACCTGGTTGACCACCATAATACGAGTGGATGCCACATCAGCCCCCACTACTCACACATGTGGGGCTAGCCACGTGTGCACTTTCAAGAAGATTCTAAAAGGTCCAAAACCTTATCACTAATTGACGGGTTGAAAATCAAAACCCTAACCCTAGACGACTATCGAGCTATGTTAAATACGAAGTCGCTAGGACGAGAAAGGGTTCCATTCTTTAGCATTGTATTTGTTCCATAGTTGAGCAAAGCATCTAGAAGTCGTATTTTGACGACATAACAGAGGAGGAGATATTTTATAGCAGTCGTACAGGCCACGATGTCAAAGGCAACTCCACAGTGAGTGCCTCTTTCTTTGTATTTGTATTTGAAGAAAAGAGAGCAAAGAATAGGCCTCACCTTCTCGTTGGGTTTTCTCCCATATTGGGTTTCCCAGGATGAACTATTCCAATGGAATATCCACGGCAGTTTACAAATCATATTGGTATCGAAGCAGTTTTCTTTGGGGTATTTATGGAAAGTTGCAGGATCCAAGAATTGTCTTTAGAAGAAAGTCACAAAACCCTAGCCATGGCGAATGAGTCTGCTCACAACAACCCTCAAGATCTGGCAGAAGAGAGATTTGTGAGGCTAGAAGAGCAGGTCACTGATATCTCTCACAATATGGCCCTCCTCATGGCGGCTCTAGCAAGCAAGCTCGAACCATTCAGGGAGGCTGGAGGCTCTAAATCAAAGATCAGAACAGAAGGGAAACCGGGGGGAAATGATGACCCAGAAAAGTAGTCGAGGAAAGAGCTCGAGAAAGAGCAGCCAAGTTCCAATGCCATTACCCCTTCGCAGTCCTTATTTAAAATGGAAGCAAAAGTGGATATCGAGCCATACCAAGGTGAGATCGATGCAGTAAAGTTGAATCATCGATTGCAACAGTTAGAGGTTTATTTTAGTGTCCGCCATATAGAGGAAGAGCTATGCATTAACCTGGTGGAAAAGTCACATGGAGACGCTTAGGCTGAAGGGTAGAATTGGGATTCGTTCCCAGTTCTACCCTATTGGGTATGGGATCCGTTGGCATTACTTCAAGCAAAGGCAAGGGCAGAGTGTGCAAGAGTACACCACCGAATTCAAGAAGATGGCTATCATGCTAGGCATCTCTACCAAGAACCCAGATGTACTGCTCAAGTATCTGGGGGGTCTACACAATCATTTGCAAAAGCAAGTGATGCTCTTCAATCCCATGGCAATTGGTGAGGCATGTGTGCAAGCATAGTATCTGGAAAATATAGGCCACAAAAAAGGACAGCCAAGTGGTTCCAAACAAAAAGAGCACTAGGACGCTTCCAAGGAAGGAAAGAAGAAGTGGAAAGGGAGAGACAAGAAGACGACAACCACTGCACATCAATGCAAGGATGCAAGTAACCAATATAACCATTGTAATATCGATGGTCACACTGAAGAAAAGTGTTGGAAACTACATCGAGAGTTGAACCCTAAGAACTGTAAGAACGATGCCAAGAAGAAGAACCTTCAAGCCATGGATTCAAGCAATCATGTAGAGAGCAGCTCAAATGTGGATGAGAAGATTGCCTACACTTCAATGCAGAAGGAGGTGAATTTGAGTAGCCTTCATCACAAAAAAGAGAAGGAGATGACAAAACTCTTCCATATCAAGATCCAGGTCAAGAAGACCAAGGTAGACGCTCTATTCATTTCCAGTTTGTAGGCCAATCCCATAGCAATCGATCTAGTCAACAAGCTTGGGTTGGAGGTTCATTAAAGGCCACAAAAGAAGAGGGGCACTCTAGGGAAGTGTGTACAAGTGTAACGCCCTTCAAGAGATGCACTTTCTCTTCAACAAACCATCAAAGATCCCAAGGCATGTGCCCTAAATATGTGTGCCAAAAGTGTATAGCACTCCTCTAGAAAGCATCTCATCCATCCAAGTAAACCATCACAAATCTCAAGGTACTCAACTAATACCATGCCGAAACCTTAGGAACCCCTAAGTTGAAGAGTGATCCTCTCCAAGATGCACAAAGACAAATATGAATGTCAACATGCTAAGCAAACCAATGCACTACCTCAGTGAGCAACCAAATCACATAACGATCTATAATACTCAGGGAAAACCCTTAGTTGATGGGTTTCCCTCTCCATGCATGCGTTAGGGGTCAACAAATGAGTAAATTGATAATGTTTTGTAGCATCAGGAGGTATTCCCACATTGGCCTCAGTGTCGGGCATGTGGGAATCTTTGTTCAGTCATATTGCATTGAGAAAACCCCTTTTGTATGGAGCTAGAATTTGGGACTGTGTTGTTGGGGGCTTCACACCCTCATGTTGGGGCTTCACACATTGATTGCCTTGAAAAATAGACATAAACAAGAATGCAAAACCCTCATTGAGGCTAGCACTCCATCAAGACCAACATTCAAGCCTCCAAAATATGGAAGGATGATGCCAATAAGTGATAATCCATAAGAAAATAGGCATCGAAAATGCAACCAATAGCCACCAAGATACAGATCCTCCAAATGCAGCCTGCTTGGGCAGGGTCTCCAACCTAGGACAATCCTCATACTATATGAGGGGTGACACTCTAATACCATGTTAAATTTTCAATTCACAGTAAGCAGATCTGCACTTCCTATAGGTGAAACCCTAATCTGAAACTGCTTACAATACTCTCAGGACAGTGTGTTGTATGTACACAAAAAACCAAGACTGTAACTTAAAATTGCAAAAACAATATATAAGTGGGAAAATGCAGAACAATGGACTGTATAATCTACATAAATGATAGTTCTGGAAATTATGACAGCAACAAGAAAAACTCAGAACTCAACTCACCATCACACTTCTATTACTCATAAAGATGAATTGCACAGCAAAATTAAAAACTAACTGCCTAATCACTAGCTCGAACTTGAATGAATAAAACTCACCCACTCTGCCGTCTTTAATAGATGAAGATGGCAGGGGTTTTACAAAAATAGAGCGCCTAAGTTTAGAAGCAAAACCTTAAACCTTAAACTTAGCCTAGAAAAGTGCGCCCATCCTCAATAAGCAGGTGCACCTTGCCCTCATCTTCTGATAACCCAGTGCATGGGTGTATTCTGCACAAGATGTCTGCAGCTGGGTGGAAAATTGCTCCGGCACAACCATTCCATTAGTTCAATTATTTTACATATATGTAATTGGTTTATGCTATGTATGTTGTAAATTTTCATATGCTAAACCATTGAGAATTTTATGTGATGAGTTGCATATAGCTGAGATGAATTACGTTAGAATATTAAATAAGATAATTAAGCAGATAGAATCCTATAGTAGAATTCATAGAGGATAATCAGTGGATATTTGAATTGAATTGGTGCACCACCGGCCAAGGAAGGCAGTTAGGTATGTCTCAACAGGCCTGACACAGCAGCAATTGTTAGATTTTGTAGCTCGGTTGGTGTCTCAGCTATGCCTATGTGTCCTAGGCTAGCTGATGGACACTTAAATTCACCCAGATCAGCTTCTTTTATCTCAGCCTAAGTCTAACYTAGGATTGCAGCAAAATTTCACCTTGAGTAGAATGTGGGGACCAAGGAGAGAGGGTGTACCTCATGAAGTAGGCTGTTAGTGGAGTGTGGGACCCTATCCAAAGGGGGGYGCACCACTTAGTGGAGAGTGGGGTCTAGCAGCCCTAATCTCAGCCATTGAGGCCCAAGGATGGGCACACATCTCAAGGTAAATGGGAGCTGAAGGTAAGATAAAAGAGGGGCTAAGGGTGGAATTGAACATGCATTCTCATTTGTGAGGTTGAGCAAGTGAGAAAGAGAGGGATGCTTGGTTGGGAGAGAAGAGGAGGATCAGCAACAGAGAAGGGTGAGTTCTCGGCCAGCTTTGGGCAGCCAGCAGAGGCCAAAGTCAGGTCATACTGTGCAGCAAAAGGAGGCCAAACTCAATCCAGCTACAGCAGTTTCTAGCAGGCAAATTTTTGGGCGTCTTAGGCAGAGGAAAAGAGGCTAAATCAGGGCCAAATTCAACCAGTAGCAGCAGGCAGATTTTGGACAGACCGTACAGGTCGTCCCTGGGCCGTACACAAGCCGTACAAGCTGGTCCGTACAGTCCAGAATCTGGCTGGGGTGTATAGCCATCAGCTAGGCGAATTTGCAGAGGGAAGGAAGTGTAATATGCTGGGAAATTTCAGTAAGAAATTTCATTTTATATGCTACTGTAATCTTCTTTCAAGAGACAAAATAAAGCCCCCTCTTAGCTGGTTTTCCCCACGCTGGGGTTTCCAGGGTAACATCTGGTGTTGTCTTAATTTATGTTTGGTTTACTGTGTGTTTCAGCTGTGATTTATGATGTTATAACTCAGCTGTAGGTGTTTTGCATAATTTATCAGATTTAAATCAGCAAGTTTAATTTCTGAGTTTTAGGAAATTATTGGCAAACATTTTTGTGTTGAGTTATCAAATTTCAACATGGTATCAGAGCGCAACCTCTAAGTACAAGACAGCCAAGGTACTTGTTGTGCAGACCAGAAAGGATAAATCAACAAGTGGGATGTGAGACCAGAAGGTGTGTGTAAAACAAGGCAATAGACTCAAATGGCCAGTGTAGGCTTAAGGTTTGAGGACAGGCTAGATGGAGCCTCAAATTTCTGTCCTTGGAGGGAGCGTATCAGCTTGGTGCTGGAGAAGAATGGGCTGCTGGAAATTGCTGAAGGCAAAGCAGCAGCCCCAGCTGATCCAGTACAGCTAGCAGCCCATACCATGAAGGATGTCAAGGCCAGGAGGATACTTGTGGATGGTGTCAAAGACCACATCATTCCACATTTGTCTGGCAAGAAGACAACAAAGGACATGTGGGAGGCCCTGATAAAGCTATATCAGTCTGACAACCAGAGCANCCATACCATGAAGGATGTCAAGGCCAGGAGGATACTTGTGGATGGTGTCAAAGACCACATCATTCCACATTTGTCTGGCAAGAAGACAACAAAGGACATGTGGGAGGCCCTGATAAAGCTATATCAGTCTGACAACCAGAGCAGGAAGATGTTGCTCAAAGAAAAGCTGAGAAGCACGAAGATGGTCAAGGGAGAGTCAGTGGTCACTTACCTCACAAAGTTCACTCAGATTCAAGATGAACTGGCAGCTGTGGGAGAGGCAGTGGACAAGACTGAGTTGGCGAGGACAGCCTTGAATGGCTTCACCAAACAATGGGAAATATTTGTCCGCGGAGTTGTGGATCGGGAGAAGCTCCCTGATTGGGAGAGATTATGGGATGACTTCACCCAGAAAGAGTTGAGACTAGACGCCACTCAAGCTAGCCAGCCAAAGAGTGAAGAGGAAGAGAATGTGGCTCTTCATGCAAAGAAGGGCAGTGAAGAGGGAGGCTCCAAAGACATGGGAAAAGTGAGATGCTTTGCATGTCACAAGACTGGCCACTATGCCAGCCAGTGTCCCAACAAGAAGAAGAAGAAGGAGTCGGAGGTAGCAACCACAGCATCTACTGAGACGGATGCATTTGCAAAGAAATTAGAGGATGAATTTTCTCTGGTTGCCTCTCTTTCGATCAACAGCAGATTGGCTGAGTTGGAGGACAGTGGGGCTTGGTTCATGGACAGTGGATCATCTCACCATATGACGGGAATGAATAGTGTTTCAGAGACGAGCTCAAGCTTGCATGTGCAGAGTGGGGTGCACACCATGCATGCAGTAAAGAGGGTTGGATGTGTCAAATTCCAACCAGAGTCAAGAGTGTGTCTAGAGGTGGATGGGGTGATGTATGTACCAGAGTTGAGGGTTAAATTGCTCTATGTATAGCTCTGGCAGATATGAGGTATACGGTGATCTTTGTGGATGGACAGGTACTCCTATGTGCAGAGGGAGCAGCCTTGGATGCAGCAGTGAGGCTTGGCATCAAGCAAGGTATGATGTACAGGTTGTTGGGACAACCTGTAGGTGGGTCCAGGGGGATCTTGGATCAGAGATCAATGTCAAAGAAAGTCAGTTGGCATGACTTGACATTGATGGAGGAGCCGAGCAGGACATCAAATCAGAGTGCAATAGAGGTAGCAAGGATGTCTTCCATTTCAGAGGGAGCAGCTACAGCAGCAGCAAGCTTGATGGGATCAAAGATTGATCCAGGTGGAAACACCTCCCTCGCTAAGAGGGAGTGTCAGATTTTGTAGCTCAGTTGGTGTCTCAGCTATGCCTATGTGTCCTAGGCTAGCTGATGGACACTTAAATTCACCCAGATCAACTTCTTTTATCTCAGCCTAAGTCTAACTTAAGCTTCCAGCAAAATTTCACCTTTAGTGAAATGTGGGGCCCAAGGAGAGAGGGCGCGCCTCATGAAGGAGGTTGGTAGTGGAGTGTGGGACCCTGTCCAAAGGGGGGCGCACCACTTAGAGGAGAGTGGGGTCCAGCAGCCCCAATCTCAGCCATTGAGGCCCAAGGTTGGGCACACATCTCAAGGTAAATGGGGGCTGAAGGTAAGATAAAAGAGGGGCTAAGGGTGGAGTTGGACATGTATTCTCATTTGTGAGGTTGAGCAAGTGAGAGAGAGAGGGGTGCTTGGCTGGGAGAGAAGAGGAGGATCAGCAACAGAGAAGGGTGAGTTCTGGGCCAGCTTTGGGCAGCCAGCAAAGGCCAAAGTCAGGCCATACTGTGCAGCAAAGGGAGGCCGAACTCAGGCCAGCTACAGCAGCTTCTAGCAGGCTAATTTCTGGGCATCTTAAGCAGAGGAAAAGAGGCCGAATCAAGGCCAAATTCAACCAGCAGCAGCAGGCAGATTTTGGACAGACCGTACAGGTCGTACCTAGGCCGTACACAAGCCGTACAGGCTGGTCCGTACAGTCCAGAATCTAGTTGGGCCGTACAGCCATCAGCTAGGTGAATTTGCTGAGGGAAGGAAGTGTAATCTGCTGGGAAATTTCAATAAGAGATTTCATTTTGTATGCTGCTGTAATCTTCTTTCAAGAGCCAAAATAAAGCCCCCTCTTAGCTGGTTTTCTCCACACTAGGGTTTCCAGGATAACATCTGGCATTGTCTTATTTTATGTTCGGTTTACTGTGTGTTTCCTCTGTGATTTCTGATGTTATAACTCAGCTGTAGGTGTTTTGCATAATTTATCAGATTTAAATCAGCAAGTTTAATTTCTGAGTTTTAGGAAATTATTGGCAAACATTTTTGTGATGAGTTATCAGATTTCAACAGCAATGACACACCATTCAAAGCGCCAAGTGAACAACCTAATATTCATCCTGCTTCAGTCCATGCTATATCCACTACAGCTACACAGCAGATGCAATGACATCCTTCTAAGGTCCCTTCTGTTCATGGTTCACCTCACCTCAAGGATATGAAAGCCGGCATTTCTGCATATGTGCCGCAGCAACTCATAGTTATCTAGCTCAATTCTTCATCGGGGAGGACATATTTTCTTCCAATCATAACAGTCGAACATCGAGAGTTGCATAAACTAATGTTTCAGCACACATTCTCCTCTCAATATCCCAACAGGCAAATCCAGCCAACACTTATTCCTATAGACTATGTTATTCTTTGTTGGAAAATATGTACCATCCGCATAAATAGGGGCAATTTCCTCTCAGCAGGGAGGACTTGATGAGAGTTAGTCACTAAGTTCATAGGGGACTTAGTTTGACTATGTATTATATTTGTACATTATATCTTTTGTATTTCCCCTATGTCATTGAAAAGTTCTCATAGGTGACTTGGTCAAACTTGATAGGTTTTCATGTGTATATTGTATTGTAACCCTAGGAGGCTTGGTTAAAGGTGATCACTCTGCACCAATTTGTACTCCTATAAACAGTTAGCACAATATAGAGTGCAAATATGTGTACATTAGGGCAATCTCCTTTGTTATTTGCATACTTTAACTTCAATCCACTTCTTGTGTGTGAGAGATTTTTGCATTGTTGTTTTGCACCCCTATCACACAAGAAGAGCTGCAAACTAGTTGACCCACAGATCAGGCCCACAGTTTCATGATGTGAGGAACTGCTTACGAACTCAAACAAATTGACAACAAAGTTGATCGAGGCCTGCAGAGGTCTTAAAATAGGACCAAGCAAGTCAGCATTGGCTCTGATTATGGCACAGTCATCTTTCTAAGATGAAGACCTCACTTGTTTAGAGAGCGGTCCTACAGACTCGGCAGCAGGGACAAGGGCAAGGACTTCCAAGTCACGAGCCCAAGGGTTGTATGATTAGTATTTCATCGGTTATCATTTTATGACAGAGTTCATCATCCAAGGCAATTGAACTTTCTATACTTGAATTTTAAACTATTCTCAGTATAAATGTTCAACGATTGAGCATTTAAACTATTTGAGATTCTGATGTTCGTTGTGCATTGCTTATGTTTATTTTGAAGATAGAAGTTCATATTTAGTACTTAATTGAGCTTATGTCTATGTTGCAGAATATAATTTTTATGGATTTGTCCTGAAATGGAATTCCTAGATTTTTTCTTGTGAAATTTTGGATATTTTATGTGAAAATCCAAGTTTTGCTGAGTCACTCAGTTGACTCTCCGTAGTGGGTTCGCTGAGCTGTCGACAGGTCCGAGCCCTCTGACTTTGAATATAGTATATATGATACTTCAAGAAATCCACCTTTGGTGATTGACGTCCTTTAGATCTGCCATTGAGTTAATTGTATTGTTAATATTTTCACCACATTTGGTTCTGAGTCCTGACTGTCTGATACTGTTACTACATTTTGCTTAGAATCGGGTTATTCCAAATCTCCTCCACATGGTGTGCGCTTCTTCACCCTATAAATTTTCGACTCTTTAGAATTTAACTCAATTCTTATCAGCATAGTCACTCTACATACAGCCAGATGGGCCTTCTCAGATAAGAGCAAATCATCACATTGACTCGCTCTGTATTCAAATGGGTGGTCTCAGTTGGAAAAGTTTCTTAGGTACATTTTGCTTAGAATCGGGTTATTCCAAATCTCCTCCACATGGTGTGCGCTTTCTTAGGTACATTTTGCTTAGAATTGAGTTAAATTTTAGAATTTAACTCAATTCTTATCAGCATAGTCACTCTACATACAGCCAGATGGGCGTTCTCAGATAAGAGCAAATCATCACATTGACTCGCTCTGTATTCAAATGGGTGGTCTCAGTTGGAAAAGTTTCTTAGGAACTCTTCACATTGGCTTGTATTTCCGTTATGAATTTTACCTACCCCAAGTTATGAATAAACGTGTGTTCTTCACTTTCAAATCTGCAATATAACATCGCTAGGAGTTTCCCCTAAAAGACAAATATAGTATGCCCTAATGCTGCTAAATTGCCAGTAAAATGTCCTCTATTTTGCATTCAGAATCGAAGCAAGAGCGGGAATTTAATATGTAGAATTACCAGAAAGAGGAAGAGCAATTCTCCTCGCCAGACCTGCCAAGCGGAGGCGCAATAATGCGGACGCCATTGCTGTTCTTGCTTGTAATAAAATAGGCGTACAAATAAGCCTAAATCTCAGCTAAATGGATGCAACTGTACAAATGCAATTTCTACGACGAGATTTCAAGCGCACTGATACTGTAGACTGAGCAGCCTTTCCAGTGATAGAGACCGTATCTTGTGAGAACCCGCAACTAATTTCGTGTTTACTGGGTCTATGGAATAGAGGTTTCAGAGGGTTTAACCCCTAAGCCGTTTAGATGGTTTTTATAGAACGCGATTTATTATAGCAATATAGGGGTGCAACCTAGTTGTGAAGCCAACTTACCATCTTCCTCGTTAGAGTTTTGATAGATTTTTTCATCATTTGAAATTTATCAAATTAGAACGAGTTTAAATTTTTGAAGCAAAGTTTTATCATAAATAAAATTTGGATTAGGGTGGAACTCAAACCAAGTTAAGAAATTTCATCAAATTTAATTCAATTTATCACAAAATTGAAGCTTTGTTTATTACAAATTTAAAATATTTCAAGGTAATGTGAATGAACAATTTCTAAGTTTTATGTGAAATTTAATTTTCACTTATGTTAAATTAATTGAAGCTTTGTTTACTACAAATTTAAAATATTTCAAGGTAATGTGAACAAACAATTTCTAAGTTTTATGTGAAATTTAATTTTCACTTATATTAAATTAATGTAACTTCATATCCCACATACAATGTTAAAGTAAATATTCATTATTTCTATATGGGGTTAGAGCAAAACATGGTGAAATCTTTGAAGCAAAATTCCATTAGGGATAAAATTTGGATTATGGTAGAACATATATCAAGTTTAAAAATTTCACCCAATTCAACTCAAATTATTCTAGAAATGAATGTCTATTTACAACACATTTGACATACTCCAAAGCAATATCAACAAACAACTTCTAAGTTCCATGTGAAATCTATATTTTATTATATTTCATATTGATCAATAAAACACAATGCCTCACATACAATTTCAAAGTAAACATGCATAATTTTATATCCATTTACATATATTTGCAACCGCCAAAGTAAAATATTTACATAGATAATATGTTTGTCCTTTTTAGGTTTATTATCTCCATTGAATTTAACATTAAATTTATTTCCCTTGTTTGTATTGATTGGAATTGGAAAAAAAAAATCAAGTCATACCAACATATCTAGTTAACTTTATGAACGAAGAAGTCTGAAATAGTATCAACTATATGTGTGTGTGTGTGTTATAGAGACAACATGTTAAATGGGTCACTCTTAATCATTACCACATGGGAGTGATTTAGGGGAAATTATGTGAGGTGATCACGGTTACCACCTCACATTTATTTGATTTAGAAAGCACTTTCTAAATCAAATAAATGTGAAGTGGTAACAATGATCGTTTCTAAATCAAATAAATGTGGGGTGCTAACGGTGATAGTTTCTTAATGAAATAAATGTGAGGTGGTAATAGTGATCACCTCCCATGTTTTGCCCTAAATCCCTCCCATGTGGTCATGATTTGGAGTGGCCCATCTAGCCTATTGTCTCTCCAACATGGCAATGGATAGTATTGCACATATTTAGAATCAAAGCAATGCCCTCATTTTACATACTTGTACATCCATGATAAAAATGATAAGGAAACCACCCCAAAGCCTCCCACTATGAGAAAATTAACTATCACCATGAACAAAAGGAAGCCTACCAACACCAACACTAGATTAAATAGTAAAAACACCAAAGTTGTTATGAGCGAGGCAACTACTATGCATTTCAATGTCAACCCTACCAATGCCAACAAATCAACCCCAAGTGTTCACAACATTATTTTACTTTTTTCATCTGCAAAGCCTCGACAAGGGCTTTGCAAGTCGATTACATCATAGTTGTAATAGGATTAATTAACTTTCCAAAGAATTAAAATTCATTTAGGATGAGTTGAAGCACTTTTAAGTGAACAAGTTTTCCATCACATAGAAAATTTAGACAGTATTGCAATCGAGGGGGAGTTTTAATGTTATCAAAACATCAATGTTTACCGATAAAGTTTAACCAAATTATGGCACTCCGCCACTTTTGAACTTGCAACAGCTAGAGATGGATACTAAACTTGATCACCTAACATTGGCCATGGACAAAGTAATTGAGTCTTCTTTGTCGTGTAGTGGATTTTCTTACCTCTATGAAGCTAAGCAAAATGGTCATTTAAAAATTCAATGGATGGAGGAACTTGGAGTCTTCTTAGAATCAAATACATGAAATTGGTAATAATTGGGTTAAACTAAGATGCCTGAACCTATGTACACAATGGGATGCGGGGTATAGTCGAGTAAAAAATAATACAAAAACATATTATGTTTGTCAGGATAGTAAAGAGTCTACAAGTCCTTAAAGGTAAACAAATTTTAGACATGAAGTAACTCAATTTACACATAATCAAAGCTAAACTTGCAAGTGATTACTTAAGAAATTATATTCAATGTTATTTCAACAAATACAAAAGTTGAGTTGCGAAACTAAGAATGCTTCACTTTGTTTCCTATTTTCTATGAAAAAATAAAAGACCAAGTTAATTCACTAGTAGGAATGCTCTTTGGAAACATCCATCTCAATAGTGAGTATGCTACCATCATGCCAATAGTTTAGCAATTATGTTGATTTTACAATCACTATAGTAGGTGTAACATGATGGCTACCTAATATGTACTATTTTACTCATTGTCTTTTGGACTTTTTTTATAAACATTTGAATCCAATCCATCTATTTTGTACCCTTCTTAATTGCCTAAACCATTTATACTTAGTCAATTGGGTTTTATCAACAAGTCCTTGTAAATTGAAGTATTTGGTAGATTTTAAATGGGATTTGAAATGAAATACCTTAGTTTGAATGTCTGTCATATGTTGGGTTCTAACCATCTATGTTGCATAACAAAATTTGGTGTTTATTTGTTGTTTAGTGTAGATATCTTATTCTTGCATAGCTCCTTGGTAGTTAAATATGGATAGTAGTCAATTAGGTCTAGCTGGGGTGATTCAAAGGAGAAATTGTTATCCTCCCAAGCTGTGTTTAAATCTCGCTTGAGACAAGATACCAACAATCTCATTCTCACTCCAAGTGTTGCGGGTGGCACAAGATGTTGCTTCTAAAAAAAAGGATAGTTAGAAGGCTATTGCAAAAACTTGTATGACTTTGTAACATAAATCTATTTAGGATTATTGCATATTTGTCTACCCTTTTGCTGCAAAATGCTCATGTTCTTCAACTCACTAATCTAGTCCATAGTGCTTAAGAAATCAATGGAACCTAGAACAAAATATTGAGTTATCTTCCATGAATCTAACACTACCAACCGAAAGACATATTCCCTCAAAATCAAATTATTGATTAGTTAGGTATTATGTTCAAACCTGTGGAGGACATGTTTAGAAGACCATGTCGAGAAAGTGTAATTTGTAATATATTAATGTGGCATGGGATTCATAGTCCCCATGAAAAAGACATTTACAAATACCCAAAAAAATATCATAAGTATGCGGAGAGCTAATGCATATTATGCATTAAATAATTCTTTGTAAACAAAATCTTAATAAAGTCTAGGGAGATCATGCATATCTTTGTGAAGGACTTATGTGCTTAACAAACATTACATGTTTATTGCCTTGACATCACCATATTTGGTAGATAAATTATAACCTTAAATCATTTTTCACCTTTTGAATCTCCAAGTTTGAAGTTAAATTCAAGCAAAAAATTAAAGATCCATACTTATATTTTAGATGCAAAAATTTAAAGATCCATACTTATATTTTAGATGCAAAAATGTTGGCAAAGCTTATTAATTCTTAAAATGCCAACTGTAATTTTTTGGTAATATTTTTGTAAAAATCTTTAATATTTTAATGATTTGTCTAATATGAAAATTGGAGTGCTTTTTCAAGTAAACATATTTAATCTTATAGAAATTTGGGAGAATGTTCATTTCCAGTTGGTAAATATTTTTTTGAAAAAAAGGAAAAAAAAAAAACAAATGGTAAAATTTAACCCTAAAAATTTGGGGTGGCAAGTGTGGGTGGGTTTTCATTAAGCGAGGAGGAATAATTGAATATTTTTATGCATGGAGTCTCAGAACCCTTTCTAATAACCTTGCAGAGGCTTATGTGCTCCTACAAGGTTTGAGGCTTGCTAACACTCTACATATTTAGAATCTGACTATTGTGGGGGATTCAAAGAATGTCATTAGACATTTGGTTTTGGGTACAAACCCCTCAGATTATAGGTTAGCATTGGTGTTTATTGGGATTCAATAAGCCTTGTCTCTTATTCCTAGTGCGAGATTCTAATCAAATTGCGGACAAATACGCAAACAAAGTAGCACCAGGAAAAGCGAGGAGCATTGTTATTAATGATAAGGTTTACCACCAACCAATTCCATGATGCTACTTGTCACCTCAAGAAAGGTCAAATTGTATGGACACTTGGCTTATTGCATGGGTGATGAAATCCATGTTATATTCTATGGGTGAGGGTTGGCTCTGCAAACTCTTGGGTAAGTGGTTGCTTTAATGTCCTTTTATATTAAAGGGTATTTGAGAACCATGCATTGGCATTGCCCTTGACCCTGTATTCGTTGTGGTTTCGGTTCAATTTGGTGTGGTCCTATTATATTGGGGACAATCCGACTTTGGTTTTGACGTTTTAGTTTGGCCTTTGGGAAATTGACCACCTTTTTTACTCTGGGCGTTCAATTTGGAATTCCCAATCAATTTAGATGTTTGTAAGGGGGGATTATTGTTTCTACAGTCACCCTTTGTGGTGACAAAGAAAGGGGATTATTGGTTTGGACTCGACGTTCTCATTTATTCTCTCCTTGAGTGTAATTTTGCTAGTGGTATGTTTCATCCCGACACTCTCATGGATTTGGGGGAGGACATACAATTAATAGTCAGAAGGCAAGAAGGAAAAATTGATGGCAATAGTTCATCAATTCAATCACCGTTCAGGAAAATTCAAGAACGAGAGACAAATACTTCAACACAATTGGAATTATCATGGGGATTTTGGTGCAATAGAGGGGGCACATTAGAAAATTAGAGGTAAAATGTAGCTCCCTTTGCATTATCATTTTCAAACTAACATAAGGGAAGCAGGCCAACCCCTCAGTTTTGATGGCTAATTCAATTGCTAGCCAATTCAAGGACACCTCAGTTCACCAATTCCCAGACTTGAATGTGCAGGTACAGGATAATGATAACAAAGCAGTAGACAATGTCGACAATAACTATGTCATTGGTTAATTCTCTATGTTTTTTAGGATTGTAAGGTTTTTAGGCACTTTATGTAAAAATTACACTCTCAAGTATAAATTCTTTGAAATTTTGTATGTGAAGCCACTTGTATTGGATAACCATTGGCTAGACTTATGCTCCTTTTTTATTTGTGGCTATAGACAAGCAAACTTCTTGATGTAACTTAGATGCGAGCATTTGTTACAGCCTTTTCTTAATATAAAAATATACCAGTTCTTATTAAAAAAAAATTAACCCTAAAAATTTTCCGTGGGACTAAAAACTCTTATATCAAAGCTAAGGTTTATTATAACCCATTATTGGCTTATGTCACTTGTATATTATTGAATTGCAATGTATGCATCCTCTAAAACACAATATGTGATCAATATAAGAATGGTAATGTGTACAACATAATTACCAGTTTTACTTGTATCAACATTACAAGCTTTTTGAGGTGTGACAAATGCAAGGGGGTCCTCTTTGATCCCAAAGGAGAAGCACAAATAGATTATGCCCAGGGATTAGGTATTTCCACAAATAATGAGGTAGATGAATTGGTGTTGTTTCAAGGAGTTCATTTGATGTTGTCACATGGGGTAAAGAAAGCATCAGTGGTTGGGATTCCTCCATCATCATCGATTTCTTTTGCAACACTCCAATCCTCAAAACACTAGATCAAATCATCATTAGTTTCTTTTGCAACACTCCAATCCTCAAAACACTAAATCAAATCGGTTGGTGCAGAAGACTCTAGAATTAACCAAACTTTTCAATCCATGTCCTTCTCTCAAGCTTTGAGAGCCTATAATGTGGAGGTTGATTGCTTAGTCGATGTTCTAGTGCTTTTGAATGAAAAGTTTGCTAAGAATCAAAGGGGAAGATCCATTTTCTATGCCCCTCCCATGATATCAATGAATTTTAAGTTTGAGACATGGCATTGCACAAGTCTACAAGCATTCAAGGTTGAAAGGTTGCACAATTTTGGCATCCTTCCTTGCCCATGGCTCGATACATTAGAATGGTAGCATTATAGCATAAGAAGAGCCACCAGTTCCTACATCCTCATGTGTGCAATTTATTTCTTTAGGGTTGTCGATTCTGGAAGGCAATTCTCATGTCCTTCTTAGCTTTATTCTCCTACTCTTCTCAGTTAAGGGGTTGATGTCATTACAAAAGGGGTGTGTGCTTCATCCAGGTGGTAGGTATCTCAGATTTAGTGGTCTTATTTTCTGGTCCAACATTTCCTTATGGTCATCCTCATGGCTCAATGTAGAAACAAATTATGTGTGATGTGTGACCTTGCTAAGGTAAAGTGACATATGAGAGTGTGAGTTGGGAAAGTTGGAAATTTTAGAGGTCCAAAGGAGATGGTGAAATCGACTCTCCAATAGAGTCATTGGCATCAAATGTGGGAGGAATCTGTGTTGGTGGCAACATAAGAGAGAGATAGGAATGTGGTCTAGACTAGGGTTCAACTTTGTGAACTGCAGGAAATGGAGAAAGAATTTAGACCACCCATGTAGACTCGGGAAAACAAATATCAGGGGTTAGAGGCAAAGTTAGGAACAATAGTTTCTTTGGTTGAGTGAATTGCCAATTTTTTACACCTTCTTTTAGAGGTATCCTGGTTCATTTCTCCTCAAGTTGTTGTTGTAATGGTTGGTTTGGCTCTACATGGCATCCCTGTAACCAAGGAAAATAAGAACCTAGAGAAAATTGCAAAAACAACACACCCTATTATCCATGCATGCATGGTCAAGCAAGAGGAAGAATATGCTAAAGAGTTATAGGTGACAGAGGATTCCATACACATGTTAACTTATTAGTTTTTCTTGTTTGAAATGTACTATGGAATTTTGTTAAGTTTGGGTCAATTTACTAGGCATGACACATGCCTTTTCAATCAATTTAGAACTTGGCTAGGTAGTTATCCAGTTTGTTTGAAGCTTGGACTTAATAGTTTTGAACTCAAGTTGTGGTCTTTCTTTTCTATGTTTGTATTACAATGCCAACTGGTCGGGCCATGACTTTTTCTAATGAAAAAATATTCGTTATTGTTAATAAATAAGTAAACAAAAAATAAAACAAAAAGTACATGCCTTTTGCCAAATAGTCATAACTGCCTCTTGAAATTATATAATAAATAAATTGGGAATAATAATATTAATTTTTAGATGGCTAGTAGTTGGAAGGTCACCTACATCACATGTGGGTTTAGGTGACTAGGTAAACTGAGGGCCCAACCATTAAACTAGTGTGCACATTTTCTAGCCTCTACAAGACATAAAGTGTTAGAGATTCATTCAAATAACAATTTTCTTCATTATACATTTTCCATAAACTACATCCAAATAATATAAAAAATAAACCACAATGAAAATATTCACTTTCATCCTCATCCAAACATAGATAGCAACTAATACATATAGATGCATTTAAAACAACAGTCTTGTGCAACTTCAAATTATCTAACAATCCAAAATAAATATGTTCATGTCTGTTAATAACTAAACTTGTTTCCGGTCTTGGGTTCAAAACACATTCCCTCTCAACTGTAATTAACATTTTGGGGTGGCAAGTACAGGAGGGGGGGTCATCATGGACCCAGAAGGAACAACATAAAGTTCCTTTGCATGGGGTCTTGACATTGAATCCAACAATCAGGAAAAATCATATGCGCTTCGACAAGGATTATAAATAGGTAAAGGAACCAATGCTCGATTGTTGATTATGATAAGAGATTCTAAGACAATCATAAATCATATGGTTTATAGCTCAAAGCTAGTAGAAAGCCACTTAGCATCAATAATTGCATGAAGCAAACAAGAGGCAAGCACCTTCAACAAAATCAAATGCTATCATGTGATGTGGGAGAGAAATAGTGAAGCATATAAGTGGGCAAATCATGCATCAACTCTAAAAGAGGGGGAGCTTATGGTTAATGGCACCTTTAACCAACAATCTATCCCACAATTAACTATGGGTACAAGGTCATGTATTGTGCTATTAAACTGACACATTGATTGTAGCCCAAGTTATCACACTAAGTACTCAAATAATTACGAGAAGGGATGTGAGTTCCTCCGTCACATGTATCAAGCCATGAATGTTCATTCTGATGTCTGTGATGTTCATTTTCTTCATGTTCACGGTGGGATAACCAAGTCTCTTGTTTTGAAAGGTCTAGTAAGAACCCACATCATTTTATCTTGTTGGTGTTTGGTTTTCTCTTGGCTTGTTGTAAGTTCTTAGGGGAGCCTCCCCCTTGGAGTTTCACTCATGCATGGGGGCATTGGTTTTCTTAGGCCACTAGTTTTAATACCAGAGAATAGGGATTCTCCTTGTCTTTTCATTTTTAAAATATCCAACCCTTTAATTAGCTTATTGGGAAGCATTCTCAACTTTTAAATACGAGTTATTTGGGCTCGTTCAAGGAACAAGACATGTGGCATGAGAGCTAGTTTACTAGCCAACCGAAGCATCCCAAAATAGTAGGAGATAAAGGTCAGAGTGCATGCCTGATGGATTTTAGAGAACTCCGGGAAATTTGTAGAGTCCTCAAAATCCATGAGGAGCATATCCATTGCAATAGATCCTTAATTATTACCATTACAAGAAAATTCTATGATATAGAATGCCAACTCACTTATGAGATAGCAGAAATTATGGGGTCATTAATATAATTGAAGTAGTAGCTGGTAGTATTGGAAGCATAATATAATCTTTTAAGAATTTTGGCCCTTAATATGAGAAGGGGAGATCAATTTGAGGCCTTGATCAAAGACTCTCAGTCAAATCTAGTCAGGGGAGGCAAAGGAAGATGAAATGGTGCACCAACTTGAAGAAGACATGGAAGTTGTGAAGAAGGACCCTAATCCTCTAAGTACATGTATCGAAGAAGAAACTAGTCACTATTCCTTTTACTAATTACTATGTTTTTGGGGGTTTTAAGAATTTTAGGCATATACTACAAAATATACAGTGTCAAGAAGTACTAGATAGTGTTGTTTAAGGAAAAAGTTAAACTATATTATGCAATTGTAGTAGGCCTTTTTTTGGACTATTTAGATACTAGTTTGAAGACTTATGGAATAACACTATGATGTAATCTCTTTGCAACATCAACTATAGTTTTTATTAATATATTTTTACCTAGTTATTATTAAAAAAAAACTAAACATGTTTCCAATCAATGATACAACAAGTGCATTGACAGACATCTCATAATAAATATCAACGTAGACATCCTTGTTTAGGTAAAAAAAATCACATTCAAAGTAGGAATCTAAGTCCACTCAACAATATTGGCCATAGGTCTCACTATAGCCTTGCCTTGAACAACTAGTAAGGCCAAAACAACTTGCTTCATATCCTAACATTTCATTTTCGTTATTACGATCAATGCAAAAACAAGCCCATGTGATCATCAACTTAAAACCTCGCATTGATCTACATTATGCATGCTACATGCACCAAGATCAATGCAACAAGGGATATGCAATTGTGACAAAACCTGTGCACAAGGAAAGGAAAGATGGATGGATAGAGTAAACAAGTGAAGGGAAGAACTTTGTTGGCAAGCAATTCAAAACATCATGCATGGTATCATCATTAGACATCCTCAAGCATGGTCAACCTCTGAGAATTGTATAAGACATCAAGTCTCATCAGCATACAACATCAATCATAGGCCACAATAATGCCTTATAACAAAATGTCAAGCATTCATGTGCCTTCATATTCTTCTATTGTCGTAGAACACAAATGTCAACACACTAACTTCATTTGTAAAACATTATCCATGAATAACATATGCATGTATATGTCACTCTACAGGGATTGAGACTTGCAGAGTGTAATATCACCTTCTCATTGACACAAGAGCTCAAGGACGTAGTAGTCTAGCTACCCCTCTCGACTATAGTCGAAGACAAATAAGGGGAAGGAAAGTATGGTTCTGTCACTAGGAGATCTAAAGTTATATTATTAAAGTGACATAGGTAAAAGGCTAAGGAAGATTAAGTGACTTAAAGGAGAATTAAATCAAAACCTTAGCAAGTGGGAAAAAGAAACTCAATGAAAAATTAGAAAAAGGAGGTATAAAAGAAAGAGGAGGTTGCCTCTCTCCTCATCTTGAAATCATTATTCTCTTGCACTCATGAGCTAGACAACTTACGTTTTGAGGGTTTTGAGTGAACAAACCCTAGAAACCAGCAAGGAGGTGAAAGATTCCTCTGTTCCTGGTTCAAGCTTGGCCAAGGAGGTGAAAGATCCCCCCCTCACCATTCTAATCCAGTCACAGGTACTCAACATGCAATATTTGGAGTTTTATGTACAAATATGGAGGGTTTTCCAGTAGTAGGGTGCACCATTGGAAGTGAAGAAGCTCAATTTGCTTGGAGGAGACTTGACCTGCATTTTTACACTATTGGAGGTCTATTGCTAGGGTCATAGCACCCTTTTGCAGCTTATACTACAAGGGTTTTCCTCTTGGATGATTTTATTTGGCTTGGGCCGAATTTATGAAGGAGGCCGCAATTCCCATTGATGAGACTCTTAGATCTGAAGGAAGGCTTGGGGGTTTTCACTCAAACTTGGATCTCTCCTACTCTTTAGCCCATGATCTACATTTTGAGAGTATTTTGGTATTGTTTGGAGACCATTTACTATGAGGCTGAAATATTGAGCATTTCTAGCCAGCCAAGGCCGTACCAGTTCTACATCTAGCCATCCAGGGTCGTACTAGCAGAGATCTGAAAGATTCCATTCATGAAAGGAAAGAAATTAATCTTGTGACAAGCTATATTCAGTGGGTGAAGGCCGAGAGCCTCTATATCNGATATGAAGGAAGGCTTGGGGGTTTTCACTCAAACTTGGATCTCTCCTACTCTTTAGCCCATGATCTACACTTTGAGAGTATTTTGGTATTGTTTGGAGACCATTTACTATGAGGCTGAAATATTGAGCATTTCCAGCCAGCCAAGGCCGTACCAGTTCTACATCTAGCCATCCAGGGTCGTACTAGCAGAGATCTGAAAGATTCCATTCATGAAAGGAAAGAAATTAATCTTGTGACAAGCTATATTCAGTGGGTGAAGGCCGAGAGCCTCTATATCTTTTGTATTGTACCAGATCTACAGATCCATGTACGAGGATCTCTTCTAATATTAAATAAAGGTCAGATCTAAAGCTTATTGTCTTGTTTATGTCTTTTTTTCCTTGCACAGTGTTCAAATCTTGTTGTTATGTCTTCAATGCAATAAAAATACAAGAAAAAACTCTTCAACACATCTTTCTGTAATAACAACTTGTAAAAATCAAATAACAACAAGCAACAACAAACCCTAGTTCCTGGTTGAAATTGCTAAGGAACATTACAATGGTATCAGAGCAAATTTCCTTCACTGGCCTGTGCAAAATAACAGATGACTAGAAGAAGAGGTCGTGTGATCTGGATTTTATGAGCAAAATGAAATGAATATAAATTATTAAAAGATGTTTAACACAGAATAACAGAGATATGGTAGAACTAGTTTTCTATTACATAAGGAAATAAGTTGTAACTGTAAAATGCAGCGGAAAACAAGCTTGCTGGAATGGTGGCGGCTTATCTCTAAGAAGAGATGTGACAGTTGCACTCATTCGCAAAAGATGATTACGATGAGGCTTTGAAGGCCTTTTTACAATAAACATGAATGTCAAAATCTAGACATCCAAAAACCTAACCCTAGGAGATGAAGCACCAAAAGTCATGTGGGCCCCGTTTGGGTAAGTTAGTAAATCAACTTCTCGGGGTCGTAACTTTTGCATACGATCTTTGTTTTAGGTGCATGATAGCCCGTTGGAAAGGTATCATCGAGGAGATTCATTTTGGGGGCTCAATCAAAGTCATTAGATATCGTTGAGAAGCTCAATCCCGAAAAACCTTCATTTAGGCCCTCAAAATGGCCCTAGAAGTTAAAAACTGCTAAAAATAGTAAATTGCCAAAATTGTTAGAAAATTGTTTTGAGCGAGTTGGAAAAAGTGGGTGGCCATTGATATCCATCCGGATCAATCCTCCCTCCTTAGGAAGCAATGGTCTCCATTGCGTTGAGTTCCCTCATTAGATGAGGAAATTTCTGCTGAATTTGGCCCCAGGTGAGCCACTTGCCTTGGTGCAGGAGTTGCCCTGCTTTGACGACTCGATAAAGATGGATCCTTTTATGTCGAGTGCCCTTGATATGTGTGTCCATAATCTAATCATTGGATGCATGTTGCATGCAGTCAGGGTTGAGCTCTGTTGGTGCCAACTGCTCTATTATCTTTGAGGTGTCCAATAATGGTAGGAAATATGTCGAAGGAGAGCCACGTTGAAGACTGGGTGCAGGCCAAGGAAAGGGGGAATGTTGAGCTCAAAAGCATTGTGACCCACAGCTTTGGTGATGGTTTACAGTCCATAATGGAGTGGGTGAAGCTTCCGATGGGGCCCTGTAAGCTGTTCTTTCTACAAGTGCAACCAAACTTTGTCTCCCACCTGAAACTTATGTGGCACCCGACGTTGATCATGGCACTGCTTGTACTTGGCATTAGAGTTTGGTAGAATATCCTAAACCTGTTGGTGGATGTGTTGGATCTTCTCAATGAACCAGGTGGCTTTGTTAGCTTCTAGTGGAGCAGGGGACGAGTTGGGTGAGGTGGTCACCAGGGGTAGTGCAACATCCATGGGGCCCAATGGTTGGAATCCCAACCCCACCTGAAAGGGGTTGTGACCAATTGAGCTATGTAGGGATCGGTTGTAGCTATGATGGACATAGGGAAGACTCTCATCCCATGCAAGGGTGTTTTGAATTGTACATGTGCAGGATATGTACGATCATCCTATTGACGACCTCAGTTTGGCCATCTATCTGGGGGTGGAAGGCAGTGGATTTGGTGAGCTTGGTATCCAACAGTGACCAGAGGCTCGACTAGAGTGTGCTGAGGAACCGACTGTCACAGTATGAGATAATGGTTTGTGGGATCCCAAAATGTACCCATATTTGTTCAAAGAAGATCTTTGCAGTGGCTTCTGTTGTGATGTTCTTCTTGCAAGCGGCTAGAATTGCCATCTTGGAAAAGCAATCAACAACCACAAAAACACAGTCATTTCCCCTCTTGGTGGATGGGAGGCCTGACATGTAGTCCATTGAGATGGATTCCCATGGTCTATCAGGAGTAGGTAGAGGGGTGTACAAGCCCTAGTTCTTAGTGGTCGGTTTGGAAATAACGCAGGCGATGCAGGACCTGATATACTTGTCGACATCCTGTCGAAGTTTCGGCCAGTAGAAATGTTTCTGCAACATTGCCACTGTCTTTTCGACGCCAAAGTGTCCTGCCACCCGACTGTAGTGAGCTTCCCAAATTAGCTTCATGCACTCGCTTGATGGAACGCAGAGATGACCCAGACGACACAACAACCCATCTTGAAGATGGAAATTAGCAACCACTAAGTTGGCGCCCAACATTTGGTAGGTGGTGGAGAATTCAGGATCTGTCTCGTAGAGGTGGGGACATCCAGAGGTCTCGTGGCCGCAAGATTCTAGCACTGTGGTGAGTGCCACGACTGGAGGTCGGCTGAGGAAATCGAAAACTCGATTAGTACTTCCTATTTTATACTTGATGTTGAGGTGGAATTGCTGTAAGTATGTGGACCATTTCTGATGGCAATCATTCTGCAATTTTCCTTGGGTCTGCATGAACTGTAGTGGTTTGTGATCAGTGTGGATGATTGTGTCCTTTCCAATAATGTAATGTCTCCACTGGTAGCAGGCTTTTGCAATGGAGTACATTTCTTTGTCGTAAGTAGGGTACTTACAGACAACATCTGATAGTGTCTCACTATGATATGCAATGGGGTGGTTGTGTTGAGTGAGGATAACACCCACAACATAGTCTGAAGCATCTGTCTCGATCTCAAAGGGATGTTGCAGGTTCGATAATGAAAGTATTGGGGATGAGCAAAAATGCTTCTTCAAGTCATCGAAGGCTTTTTGTTGGGACAGGCCCCACACAAATTTTTCCTTACCACCACCCCTGGTTACTTGGTTGAGGGCCCATGCGATATGAGAGAATCCCAACACGAACCTACGATAGAAATTTGTGAGGCCCAAGAAGCTTTGAAGTTCAGTGAGTGTGGTTGGAGTTGGCCAGTCATGGATGACCTGGATATTGGCTGGATGCACATGTACACCATGTCAATCAACGATGTAGCCTAAGTAATGGACCCTGTCCATGCCAAAGGATCATTTTTCCAAGTTTGC
>SNQJ01S0016982.1:205938-216734 GCA_010110895.2 Picea sitchensis
CCGCCATATTTGTCGGAGTTCTATTTTTATATATTTTTAAATTATTCGACCGTTGAGCCTCCTTGTGCATTTTGGGGGTGCCACGTGGCACCTCCCTATTGGGCCACATGGCATCCACTGATTTGTCCACCTGTGAGTGCTGACGTCACCTCAGACACGTGGTGCCCTAAAAAGTCCAAATTCGAATGACACGTGGTAGCCTCTGGTGCTGCCATGTGGCATGTTGACATCATCGTGACACATGTCAATCTCTGCGCTTACCACGTAGGTTGTACAGACGTTGACCTCATCCGTATTGATGGTGACGTCTGCAGTACGAATGCTAACTCATCCCTGCTGATTGGGCTAGGTTGACTAAAACTTTGACCGCTTATATCTTTTGATCCGTAACTCTGTTTGACGAGCCGTTTGCACCATTATAAATCTTGGGACATGCTCTTCGCGATCATGCCCTTTTAATTGAGTTTTAGGAACTTTCAAGTTTTTCCCTTTTGTTGTTTGTTGAATCCATTCTGAGCATTCTGAGTTGCTTCTGTGCATTTTGAGTTGTTCTTAGCCTTCTCTGGATCCTTTTTGGATCACGCCTTCCCATTGAGAGCTTTTTGGACCACCAAAAGCTTTCATTAATCAACCGGTAAGTGAAGGAAGAGTTCCCTCACCTTATCCTTCTCAATCCACTTTGCCTTACTTGGATGTGTGCCCTTTAAGCCTACTCGAAGATAATCAACATCACCCATGCATGAAGTCCTTGTCCTTCTGTCCAGGATGATATCTTCCCGTAACTCATCCAAGTACTCTGGTGCAAACTCATCAATTGAAGGTATTGAAACTTACTCATCCCTATCCATGATCATGGGAGGCTAAAACAGTTTCAAGTTCTCTACGTTCACAACTGAATAAATCTGCATAGAAGGTAGAAGAACTAAACGAAAAGCATTAGTGTCTCTTTTCTCCAAAATAGTCAAGGGTCCATATTGAATGGGCTTGAGCTTCTTGCCTTCACCCTTCAATCATTCCTTACTGATGTGGAGCCATACCCGGTCTCCAACCTAGAACTGATAATCAACCATGTGCTTGTCATGCCGAGCTTTATACTGTTCTTGACTCTTCTCCAATTGTTCCCTCACTGCCTGGTGTATCTGTTGAATCCTATGGATGAACTTGCAAGTTTTATCCTCTGTTCGTTCTTCATTCACATCGATATCTTTCCCATATATAAATTCCAAAGGAACCTTTGGTAGGTACCCAAAACATGTCTCAAAAGGTAAACTCTGAGTGGATGAATATAAAGCTCAGTTCTAAGCATGTTGTACATAAGGTATCTGCTCATCCCATAACTTATGATGCTTGTTGCAGTAGCCTCGAAGCAAAAGTACCACTGTTATGTTTACCACCTCTGTTTGTCCGTCGGTCTGTGGATGGAAAGCAATGCTCCTCTTCAATTTGGTTTCCATCATTCAACACACACTATTTCAAAAATCCCTAAGGAATCGAGTATCTCAATCCGATACAATGGATGTGGGTAACCCAAAGTGAACCCAAACATGTTGAAAGAAGAGATTAACAGTCTGTTAAGCAATGATCCACTTTTTACATGGCATCAAGATACACATCTTGTTGAACCTATCCACTACAACATACAAATAGTCATGACCCCATTTGGTCATTGGTAAACCCCCTACAAAATCCATGGATACACTTTCCCATGGATGGGATGGAACAAGAAGTGGTGAGTGTAGCCCCATTTTCTATTAGTGGGCTTACAAGTAGAAAACATCACACACCCCTTTACATATTTAGTTGCATTTTCTTTCATTTGAGGCTAGTGACAAAACCTCTGTAAATGAGCCATAATTTTTCCTACCCCAAAATGCCCCGATACAAGAGAAGTATGAGCTTCTCGTATTACATGGACTCATTCACTTGTAGAAATACATAGCTTCCCAAGATGATAGAGTAACTTTCCTTGCAGACAATAGTTCTCTACCTTGTTACTTGTACCCTTCTTGTACTTGATGACTAAATGAAATTGTTGTAGAAAACCCATCCATATGTAGTGTTGAGATTGTTATAGTTTGGTCTATGCTTGAAGATACTGTAAGGGCTGGTGATATGTATGTATGATGGTTTCCTTACCCAACAAGTAGTGCCTCCATTTCTTTACGCTTTGAACTAATGCATACAACTCTTTATCATATGTAGGATAGTCAACAACAACTTGGTTAAAAGTCTCAGAGTGGTAATAGATAGGCTTACGATATTGCATCAATACTGCACCCATGGAATATCCACTGGCATATGTCTCGATCTCGATCGACTGTTGAAGATTCAACAATGCTAATATTGGTGCGGTATTGATCTTCTCCTTCAAAATGTTGAAAGCTTTTTGTTGCTTTCCTTCCCACTAAAAAGTGTCCTTCACGCTGGTTAAGGCATGCAAAGGAGCTGCTATAAAGGAGAAGTTGGGAATGAATCTCCTCCAATACTGGATTGCACCCAAGAAGCTTTAGACTTCGATTACACTATGTGGCTCGACCCATTTTACAATTACTTCAATATTGGAAGGATCAATCTTTAATTGTCTTTCTCCCATGATATGACCTAAGTATACAAGTGCAGTCTTGCCAAATTCACATTTAGACATTTTAACATACAACTTTTCCCTTTGCAAAGTATCCAATACCTTCTTTACATGTTCATCCCAACTCCCACTAAAAGCAAGAATGTCGTCTAAATATACAATCACAAAGTCATCCAGGAAAGTCCCGAATACATCATTCATCACACGCATGAAAGTTGTCGAAGCATTGCAAAGCCCAAACAACATAACTAACCACTCAAACAATTCTTGTTTGGTTTTCAAGGCTCTCTTCCATGCATCCTGTTCTGCAACCCTGATTTGATGATATCCACTATGCAAATCCAACTTATTGAAATAAACAACATTCTTCAATTGATCAAGTAAATCATCTATGCAAGGAAGAGGGTATCGATTTTTCACCATGATTTTATTTAAGGCCCGGTAATCAACACACATTCACCATGTGCCATCTTTCTTTGGCACCATCACGATTGGAGAACCACAAGGAGATGGACTGGGCATGATGACCCCTTGATCCAATAAGCCCTGTACCTACTTCTTGATCTCTGTCATCTCCACAACTGACATCCTGTACATGCCCACATTAGGCAAAGGAGAATCCTGTTGAAGATGTATCTCACGTTGGATTTCCCTCTTAGGAGGTAATCCATCTGGTTCATGAAAAATATCATCATACTTAGAAACAATATCAATTCATTTTTGTTTATGAGATGGATCACTCCCTTGGAAAGCGTCAAATGTCCCAGCATATTTCTCTTTGACGACCATAAGTACATATCTCTTATTAGTGGTTATGAGTCTTTTCATTTTCCTTGCACTAACAAGTGTTGTATTTACCATCATGCTGTGAGCTCTAACAATATATTCCACTCCCCCCTTAGTAAGGTGGTATTTGTTCTCATGACGAAAGAAGACTGCTTTTCTATCATAAAGATAAGGACTTCCTAACACTATGCCACATATATCAAGTGGTAAAGCATCCAAATCCACTTCATCAATCAACTTCGAAGCAATAACAAATCTGACCCTACATTGCTTGGTGACATTAAGTTTTGCTTTGTCACATACCCAACCAAGAGGGTAAGGATTTGGATGTTGTTTCATTACAAGACCCATCTTCTTGACAAGTGCTTCAAATATTAAGTTTACTTGGGAACCCAGATCAAATAATGTATCTATCTTAGTATGTTTAGATACAACTCATATATGAAATAACAAATTCCTCTTTTGTTCATCAATATAAGATTCATCAATGGAACTTGAACTAGCATGAAGAGAATATTTACATTGTACTTCAGCCACTGTGATCTTTCCTTCGTTTCCTGACTCAAAACCAAGATCTTGTTGCACTGTAGCAACAATCTTTGTCTTCCCCTTTCCACCGAACTGTTTCGGTTTCTTTTCTGGATGCAGTTTCCAAAAATGTTCTTCATCGTGGCCGCTCCTCTTGCAATGAGTGCAAGATGGGTTTCCTCCTTCTCTCGTTACTGTAGTAGTCTTCTTGTCCTTCCTTTTAAACTTCTTGAAAGTTTTGTGTGGGAAATTGGAAGGTTTCTTCGTGGGATCTTCTTGAACATGTTCCAACATGATCTAGGATCTTTTTGTCAGGTGACTTATTAAAGAACTGTATTAAATGAGCATAAACTAAAGTACACCATAAATAAGGAAAAGATCAAAAGGAAAGAGACATAATCATGCAATATGAACACAAAGAACTTGATAACGGAGTTCGTACCTGGTGGACTACGTCTCCAGGTCTTGCTCTCAAATGGGTAGGTCTTTATATTAACTCCACAAAAGAATTGGGCAAAATACATAAGTATACCTCATTATGGAGTTAAGCCACATAAGATTTGCTCAGATCATAAAACTAACACCACCGTTGCGTTCGTGGCATCGTTTTACCTAAAAATGATTGTCTCCATGGCTCGATCTGAATCAGACACTTTTTGACCCAAGCGGCACCCTTGCCTCGGTTTGCGTGCCACTGCCCCTGCAATAAATGACTGAAATCTCAAAAAGCATGCCAAAATCCGTACCAGGTTATACAAGTCCGAACGAGTTTGTACGGGTGTGCTCAGTCTCACCTCTTGTGTGCTCTTGATGTGTGTTCTGAACTCTGAACCAGAGGGCCCTTCTTGTACCAATACTTGGGCGGTTATGCAGTAATGAGGAGGTTGGCGGAGCTAAGTTTAGGTGTTGACCATTGGGGAGGTTTTGGGGTTGAATCCCATAGACTCCCCCTTTTGGCACACTCCGCTAAGTCTGGTGGTGGCTTTGGTGAGCGGTTAAATGGAAGAATGGCTAAAATTGGCGAGCGAGTCGTTAAAACTGACGGAGATTCTGGCGAGCAGTTTGGCAAAGGCTATATATAGTGGATATGCCATATATAGCAGAACTGCCTCCATATTTGGCGGAGTTCCGTTTTTATATATTTTTTAATTATTCGGTCGTTGAGCCTCCTTGTGCATTTCGGGGGTGCCATGTGGTGCCTCCCTATTGGGCCACGTGGCATCCACTGATTTGTCCACCTGTGAGTGTTGAAGTCACCTCAGACACGAGGTGCCTTCTGGGTGGTGCCACGTGGCACATACTTGTCCATGTGGTACCCTAAAAAGTCCAAATTCGAGTGACATGTGGCAGCCTTCGGTGCTACCACGTGGCACGCTCCGCTAAGTCTAGTGGCGGTTTTGGACTTGCCAACAGAATAAAGATGAGCACTCTCATCCAACATGACTCTTACAACCCCTTCCAATACCAGAGAACAAATGGGAGGGTATCTCAATGGATTTCATCACAGGTCTTCCCAGAATGCAAGGTAAGGACTGCATATTCGTAGTTGTGGATCAGTTGACCAAGTTTAGTCATTTCTTTTCCATCTCCATGGACTACAATGCATCACAGGTAGCTGATTTATTCCTTAGAGAGGTCTTTAGGGTGCATGGCGTACCTAAGACCATTGTTAGTGACATGGTCAACAACTTCATGAGTATCTTTTGGCAGGAACTGTTTAGATTGGTGGGCACTGAATTGACTCCTAACGCTAGCTACCATCCCCAGACTAATGGGAAAACCAAAATTGTGAAAAAATGGATAGAGGGTTACCTAAGAAACTATGTAGTAGGACAGTAGAAAGCTTGGGTCAAATGACTTTACTTGAGGGAGTATAGTTACAATACCACCTACCACATGTCCATTGGCATGTCCCCTTTTAAAGCTTTATACGGTTATCATCCTCTTACTTTTGAGGGGATTGTATTCAGGGAAAGCAAGGCTCCTATGGCAAAGGAGTGGATCTAGGTTAATCAGGACATCATTAGAGAACTCAAGGAAAATCTCCATAAAGCACAAAACCAACATAAGTTATACGCAGATAGGAAAAGGGTGGAGCACACTTTTGAAGTTGGTGACCTGGTGTACTTAAGATTGTGGTTGTACATACAAGCATCTATCAAGAAGAGTGGTGCTGAGAAATTACAACCACGCTTTTATGGCCCATATGAAGTGCAAAGAAGAATTGGAGAGGTGGCCTATGAACTGAAATTGCCTTCATGGAGTAAAATCCACAATGTTTTCCATGTGTCTTACTTGAAAAGAGCATTGGGACAACATGTACTAGTCAATGAGACATTGCCACCAGTTGATGAAGAAGGACATCTACACTTAATACCAAAGGAGATTATAGAAACCAAGGAGAAACAACTAAGGAGCAGAGTAATTAAAGAATAATTTGTTAAATGGAAATATTTGCCCATAGAAGATACTACTTGGGAAAGTGAACGAATATTGCAAAGAAACTGGTTTTGGATTGCTTGAGGGAAAGAAATTTCCAGTTAGGGAGACTGTAATATCCCCTTCTCATTGACACAAGAGAAGGGGTAGTCTAGCTAACCCCTCTAGATTGTATTCGGGGAAATCAAGGCTCATATGGCAAAGGAGTGGATCTAGGTTAATCATGACATCATGAGAGAACTCAAGGACAATCTCCATAGAGTGCAAAACCAACAGAAGTTATACGCAGATAGGAAAAGGGTGGAGCACACTTTTGAAGTTGGTGACCCGGTGTACTTAAGATGACGAGCCACCCACAAAATAACCATCATTTGACATCCTCTTTTCCTTCTTTTTAACCCCTTATCATTTACCTATAACCCTGTCTTGTCCATTTTTCATTCTCATATGCGGGATTTAGGCTCAAGATGTTTTCCAATGGCATTTCTTAATATTTCATTGGATTTCTGATTAACATTAGGGGAAGTAGTGTGTTTTGTATTTACTTTTGAAGTGGCAGCTCATGTGCGGACAAGTCATTACAGGGTTTTGCTTTAAAGGTTCACATATTCATCAAATCAGGGTCATTGCACATCCATTGCCACAGATTCAAAGTCATTAAATGTTGATACAGTTGTGAGGTTCTCATGTTTTCAAATCAATATGTTGCAAAATCCTTGTAGCATCCTGCTACAGAATCAGGCTTGTAATAGCTCAGAACCGCCTAAATATTTAGCATTGTTGGCCACTGCAATGTCAATAATAAATTCCAGGTCAACAATAATCCTTTATGAAAATATTTTGGAGACACCAAGGGTCGACCCTCAACATAAAAGAATATTCTCAATACAATGGATATGATGAGGATACACTTGCACGTGCAGTCAATAGTTATAACCAGTTGTAGTCTCCACTAAATACTTAACCAAGAAGATTCTGGAAGCATCTCGTAGACTTAGGAAAGGAATCAACATTTTATTGGTCGATTGAAGGGATCATATGACTAAGCCAATCAATGGGCATGAGCATAAAGTTTGTTATAAACTATTTCAGTTTTTGTTTAAACTATTTGCAGAATATTAGGGGATTGTCACTCTATTCTTAGAGTGAGCATATTCCCCCTTTTTGTATATATATGTTCATAAGTGCATCGCTGAGGGGCTGGTATGTAATTTAGAAAACATCAATTGTGTAATCTTTGTTTACAGACTTAATACATTGTTGGTTTATGCTTTAATTCCATCCTGGCGATCCTGTGATTTCAGGCACAGGCCGAGCCTTGAGGGGGCCCACTCAAGGTGAGGTATTGTGTCGTTGTTTTTTTTTTGTTCTGCATGTAATTAGTTTGTTGATTTTTAGTTTTTGGTTATACATAGCTGTAGTTAATTGCACTCTGCCCTATATATGTTGTTGAATGATTCTCTGTGGGGTGTGCTACTAAATGGCCACCTGTAGGTGTGCTACCAAATGCTAAATAAGAGTGCGACAAAGTTGGATTTTGTTGGGCCTATGTGTTTCCCATTGTTGCTTCAGTTTGTCAATTTAAATGCCATGTTTAAATATATTTTCTTGAAGTTGTAGCATTTTTCACTAAGTGGGAATTAGGGGACTGTTGGTCATTTTTTCTATAATAGATTTTTATTTCAAAATTTAGACTCATCCTTTTACAATGTGAAGATAGATTAGATAACTTTAATTCATGTTTTAATATTATTTTAGTTTGTGTGTGCTACGAAATCACTTTATCTGTGACCCCATTAGTTGAACACACGATGGCGTAAGGTTATGAGAGATCAGAGATCTTACCCTAAGAGGTACCACCAGCTGGGTTGGGGGTTACAACATTACGACTTCATCTTTTTATGCTTTCCTTTGATTTATGCATAGTTTAGTTTAGTTGGTCTTTTCCGATAGCTTGGTGAAAGTTCTCTTCTATGTATACTGCACAGAGTGCCTCACAAGTATATTGAACCCTGATTGATAAATTAATTACATAGTGCAGAGGGATATCCATAAATTAGAGATCATATTTGTACCTCGTCAATGCTACTTGGGAAAGTGAGCGAATATTGCAAAGAAACTGGTTTTGGATTACTTGAGGGCAAGCAATTTCCAGTAGGGGAGACTGTAATATCCCCTTCTCATTGACACAAGATCTCAAGGACGTAGTAGTCTAGCTACCCCTCTAGACTATAGTCCAAGACAAATAAGGGGAAGGAAAGTATGGTTTTTTCACTAGGAGATCTAAAGTTATATTATTAAAGTGACATAGGTAAAAGGCCAAGGAAGATTAAGTGACTTAAAGGAGAATTAAATAAAAACCTTAGCAAGTGGGAAAAATAAATTCAATGACAAATTAGAAAAAGGAGGTATAAAAGAAAGAGGAGGGCGCCCCTCTCCTCATCTTGAAATCATTATTCTCTTGCACTCTTGAGCTAGACAACTTATGTTTTGAGGGTTTTGAGTGAACAAACCCTAGAAACCAACAAGGAGGTGAAAGATTCCTCTATTCCTGGTTCAATCTTGGCCAAGTAGGTGAAAGATCCCTCCCTCACCATTCTAATCCAGTCACAGGTAGTCAACATGCAATATTTGGAGTTTTATGTACAGTTCTAGAGGGTTTTCCAGCACTAGGGTGCACCACTGGAAGAGAAGAAGCTCAATTTTCTTGGAGGAGACTTGATATGCATTTCTACACTATTGGAGGTCTATTGCTAGGGTCATATCGCCTTTTTGCAACTTCTACTACAAGGTTTTCCCTCTTGGATGATTTTATTTGGCTTTGGTCAAATTTTTGAAGGAGGGTGTGATTCCCATTGAGGAGACTCTTAGATCTGAAGGAAGGCTTGGGGGTTTTCAGTTAAAATCGGATCCCTCCTACTCTCTAGCCCCTGATCTCCATTTTGAGGGCATTCTGGTATTGTTTGGAGACCACTTACTAGGAGGCTGAAATATTGAGCATTTCTAGCCAGCCAGGGCTGTACTAGTTCTAGATCCAACCATCCAGGGCCATACCAGTAGTGATCTGAAGGATTCCATTCATGAAGGGAACTAAATTAATCTTGTAACACACTATATTTAGTGGGTGAAGGTTGAGAGCCTCTATATCTTCTCTATTGTACCGTATCTACATATCCATGTATAATGATCTCTTCTAATATTAAATAAAGGTCAGATCTGAATATTATTGTCTTGTTTATGTCTTTCTTTCCTTGCACAACGTTCAAATCTTGTTGTTATGTCTTCAATGCAATAAAAATCCAAGAAAAAACTCTTCAACACATCTTTATGTAATCACAACTTGCAAAAATCAAGCAACAACAAACCCTAGTTCCTGGCTAAAATTGCGAAGGAACATTACACATAGTTTCCTCATAACAATTTAACATGATGCATGGTTATACATCAACCAACTCATGCATTAACAATACCCAACAACCTTATACCATGAGCATGTAATATCAAATCTACGTAGCATGCAACCAAACCATATCATATATATATTCGATATTAAACAACAATGTGCACATAACCATCAACAAATTCGAGGAAGATATCTCTCTTTACTCCATACCAAGAAAAACATAATAGCCATTGAGCTTATTTCTGTTTCTAGACATTCATTTATTTTTTTCCAAGAAAAAAGTCATGTAATTTATTTATAGAAACACAATTAGATTGTCAGATGTTGTAAAGCATTAATGTTTGCCTAATAAGGCATGTAGCATATAATATATTTAATTGTCCCCTCATATATCAACAACTAGAAACTTCAATCATGATAATATTACACAATTCTATCTAGAAAAAAATTGTTTCCTCTCATTCTTTCAAAGATTACATCCCTATTTTAATCCATCAAAAAAGTATCAGTTATCATTCCCTATTTGTTTTGTTCACCGCCCATGAGATATACTTAGAAAGTGATCCAAAAAACTATATTATATGATTAAAAATTATATCCAATGATCAAGCAAATATTCAAAAAATTGTCCTCAGTGATTCTTGAAGATGTTACATACTCCTATGTCCTACTCTATCCCTTCTTTTGATAAACCATTTGCTATCTTGTTTTTGTCCCTATTGTTAGGGTCCTAACCCCCTAACCCCTCAACTGGATATCATAATATGTTTTTCCATGTAATAAAGGCCAACATTAGTAAATAAGGCCTATGTAATAATGTGAACATGTCTAATGTAAGAAGACTTAATAGAAGGTTACGCTTCTAGAAATATCTTCCTCTAGAATGTTCTCTAGAAGATAGAAATAGTATGAATAGGCGCATAAAGCATGGGAAATTTTTGTCTTGAGAAGTATTTTGTACTTGAGTTTTTCTCTGTTGGAGGATGCCCCCTCAAAGAGGCAATTGAACTTGGTTATCGAGATAATAAAGGTATCATTTATGGAATCAATTATGTCATT
>SNQJ01S0016982.1:230213-242194 GCA_010110895.2 Picea sitchensis
CCTCATCTCCGATCTTCGGAAGATCCTTACTTCCTTTCTCTCTGTTACAAGAGAGTTGTTTTCTTTCTCTTATCTTATAGGGACTTTGGTAGTGTGTACCTTTTGATTTCGCATACCCTAGGTTGAGTCTGTGTATATGGAAACACTTCCGGAGACTGCCAATCAAAGAACCCCTTTGCATGAGGATCCTCGTCCTTTTCCTTGTTTTGGAAATATTGGTCCTCCTTACATTGCTACATTGAGTCTTCCCATATTCACTATAGGGTTACCGATATGGTTGTTTTCCACTACGGTGATCCCAAATGCTCATGGTGCCTTGAACGCAATCCCTCCACCTCTAGAATATCAACCTCTACCTCAAGAACTTCAAGTTTCGGAGCCTACCAATCAAGGAACCCCTTTGCATGAGGATCCTCGTCCTTTTCCTTCTTTTGGAAATATTGGTCCTCCTTACATTGCTACATTGAGTCTTCCCAGATTCACTATAGGGTTATTGGTATGGTTGTTTTCCACTCTGGTGATCCCAAATGCTCCTGGTGCCTCAATGCAAGCCCTACACATCAAGAACATCAACCTCATGTTGACCCTTTTCCTTCTTTACTTGTTGGGTATTCTTCCCTTTCTTTCCCATGCTTGGTGAAAGCCATGATGCTAGTAATCATGCGACTAAGAATGAGAAGAAGAGGAAGAACAAGGAGAAGCAAAAGAAGCAACTGAGAAATCAACTAGCCACTGTTAATCATGCTGGGAGTGTTGATGATGTTGAGAATCCTAAGAACATAGTTCACAAACCCAATTTCCCTTGCAGGATTTGTAAGGGTGATCACCTTCTTAACCATTTCCCTGGTATTCCGAAGTTTTTATAAGTGTGGTCTCAGGGTTCCCCACAACCCGTGTCACCAGCCCCTGCAGGTCATGCTAGTGATAATCTGTTGACCAATGATAATAAGGTTGGGGGTAAAAAAGGTAAAGTCAAGTTTCCTTGTAATTTATGCAAGGGAAGTCATCTAATTACCATTGCTCTTGTATAAAGGAAGCTTCACAATTGTTGGAAGATAATGTCGTTGCCCAACAACAACCTTCAGTTGCGTCCCCTACCCAAACTCTAGTTGATGAAGTGGTTAATATGATTTGATCTTTGGTTTACCCCACTCTTCCCTCAGAGAGTGTATTGAATACCACTAATGTTTTCTTTGTCMGTTCAGATTGTTCTAGACAAGGGGACATCCCACTTGTTTCAATGGAACCCCCTCCAAGTACTGAGGTCATTTCCTTTGATTGGAATAGTCTAGTAGAACCTCGTCTTCCTTCGAGTATCCCTTTCTAGATAATTGTGCAATATGCTGATAAGTACATATATCTCACTATCGTAGATGAAGGGGACTCTGTTAGTATTTTATTCTCAAATGCTTGGCAAGATTTAGGTTCTCATGAGCTTGTGCCAACCACTAATCATCTATTGGCTTTTAATAAAATACCTAGTGAACCTTCAGGGATCCTTCCTCAACTGTCCATCATCCTAGGAGGGAAAATTATCTGTATTGATGTCATGGTGGTCCAAGGCCCCTTGGATTCTAATTTCCTCTTTGGATGGGACTATGTCTATACTATGAAAGATGTAGTGTCCACACTCTTTAGAGTGATGCATTTTCCCCATGATGGGAGCATAGTGACCATTGATCAACGTTTTGTTAATCCTGATCATTGTATGATTGCTGACCATCTGACTTCCATGAATGTTCCTTACATTCAAGTGGTTTCTCTCCCACCACAGGTCAATTATGTGACATTATCTCCCATGTTTTCAATTTCTAATGAGAAGGAGCCTCTAGATGTATGCTCATCTTCTTTGGATTTAGATCTGACAATTGACATGGTAACTCCCTCGCTAGGGACATTGGAGCTTGTTCTCCCCCCTGTTGATCCGAATGAGTTTCTTGACATGTATTCCTTCCAGAGCATTATTCTTCCATCTGATGAAGACCTCTTGGAAGCCATGGCTAAGGACCATGAGCATAGTTTGCTTTTTGTGTCAAGCTTGTTAAAAAATGAAATAGATAACCATGAGCATAGTTCACTTTCCATTTTAAGCTTGTTAAAAAATGAAACAAATACCAATGAGCATAGTTTGTTTTCTGTGTCAAGCTCATTAAAAAATGAAATAGATAACCATGAGCATAGTTCATTGTCTGTGTCAAGCTCGTTAAAAAATGAAACAGACCCCCCTCTAATTGAGTCGAGTCTTCCACTAGTTCTCATATCTAAAGCTTCATTTCCTCCACATGTGTCAGTTGATCCTCTTTCTTCCTCCCTCTCTCGTGAACCTATTACTATTAGTAGCCATGAGTCTAATCAGATGCGGAAGAAGAGTCAGCGGATGAAACGAAGCTTGAGGGGCATGTCTCCAGCCTTTGGACATCATGTTGGAGTTAAGCCACTAACTTCTGTTGGGGGTAAAGTACCAACCCTGAGCACAATTTCATTCTCTATTTCAATTTTGTGTAAAAATGAAACCAACCCCGAGCATAGTTTCATTTTCAGTTTCAAGCTCATGTAAAAATGAAACCAACTATGAGCATAGTTTCATTCTAGGTTTCAAGCTCGTTTGAAAATGAAACCAACCCTAAGCACATTTTCATTCTCTATTTTAAGCTCGTGTAAAAATGAAACCAACCCCGAGCACAATTTCATTTTTAKTTTCAAGCTYGTGTGAAAATGAAACCAACCCCGAGCACAATTTTATTCTCTGTTTCAAGCTCGTGTAAAAATGAAACTAACCTTAAGCACAATTTTATTCTCTATTTTAAGCTCGTGTAAAAATGAGGCAGACACCCCGAGCATAGTTTCATTCTCTATTTCAAGCTTGTGAAAATGAAGCAGACACTTCGAGCATAATTTCATTCTTTGTTTCAAGCTCGTGTAAAAATGAAGTAGACACTTCGAGCACAATTTCGTTCTCTTTTTCAAGCTGGTTAAAAAATGAACTCTGTGGACTCTTCTTTAAGCTCTTTTTCAGACTCCCTAAACATGAAAAGATTGCCGAGGGAACATGTTTCCTTTCACACTCGTTAAAAGGATTTGAAAGGGTGTCTATTTAGTGTAAGTTTAACTCTTTTTTCAAACCGAATGGACTAATTACGAAAAATACATACTCTAGTCAACCTTGACTAGAAGAGTTCTCCCTTATATTGTTTTATACTTTTTCGGGCACGAGAGACTAAATTTACGAAAAAGAACAACCCTAGAGTCTCCTTTAAGTTATTTTCAAACTCTCTAAATGTGAAAATACCATGAGTTTATCTTTTATGGGCTTTTAAAATTATACAGCGAAGTACCCATATGAGACCGAACCCCTCCTTCTTCAGGTTTGTTATACATGGGATGATAAAGTGTTGCACGCAAGATGGACTTATATAATTGTATCATTATGCTTCACCATTGCAGGATGACGTTGACTCAAAATCTTGTCACCTATTATTACAATCCTCCAAATGATTGCAAGACCTACCTATATATTTATGTTATAATATTAATAGGTGGGGTCTTAAAAAAAACATATAAATGGTTATTTTCAAGCACATTTTCATATCTACATATCAGTGGTATGATGATTTCAGTTATGAAGCTTCAAATATTATGCTATGTTAATACATAGTTCTGTGATATTTGACATGTTTAAATGATGAAAAAGGTTTGTTGTATATACAGCTTTGCTTATTACTCAACATCATGATAATATTAAACATGGTACATATGGAAATTGCAATGAATAGGCTATGTTTATGATTATATCCACTTTAAAAATCAGAGTTACTTTAAAGCTATGACCTTCAAAGTGTATTAAGTTGTTAATTTGATAGCTTATATATGGAACATTGATATGCCTATTGTTTGAGATTACATTAAGAAACTTTGGATATATATGTCTACATATACAATGGTGTGTATATGTTTTCAAGGTATGGTCACTAAGAGTTATAAGGCATGTAAGAGGTATGGATCGTGACCTATCTTAATGGATATAAGCATTGATATAAAGGTTATACATTACATTGTTTAAAAATGCAAACGGTATAAACTAGAGGTTTTACATAATACATAATATATGACATATAATTGAATGACATATGATTGAATATGTATAAATACAAGAATCCTTTCCTATTCGTATGAGTATACGTTTCAATTGAATAAGCTATGATGGTTAAGTGATAAGGTTGATGCTAATTAGCACATGGCACTGTAGGTTGATATTGCACATGGTTATGTAGATTAACATGGATATGGTTGGTTCACATGTCATGAAGATAATGTGCCATGTGTCTAGGTGTTGTGTGTGCATAACAACCTCACAATTTTTTTTTTTTACCATCTCTCTAAGACAAGAAATTGGGTCCCCCTTCAAATATTCCTATTAGAACCCTCACACCCTCTCTCTCATCCAAGTGGCTAACCCAAGTTTTTCCTCCCACTCTTCCCACTTTCCATTTCTGGTTTGCTCTTCAGATCACTTTGACCTGTCGGTCCACACCTCAGCAAGTCCCCTCTTCCTTCGCCGATAACATCATGTATTGACAAACACATTCTTTCCTCTGCCTACACATTGACATGCTAGTGATTTCTTCACCGATAAATCAACCACATTCCTTCGAACTTGGCCGATGCGCTGTCATGTTTCCGCTAAATCTCACCAACACACATCTTTATCATTGGAGAAGTTTATGTGATCAACAACGGTACACCGGAAATGTTCACATGATTATATTCATCACACATGTGCCTTTCACCCGCTGACTTCTTTTCCCTTTTCCCCTAATACATTGTGTATCAGTGGGTTTTCTCTCTCTCTCGTTGACGCACTGCTTGTTGACGAGTTTCCCTCTGCTGTCGCCAATGCGCCAACATAAGCATGTCGACCTCTCATTGAAAATAAGCACATCGACAATGATCTTCTTTCTCTTGTCGACACAGACACGATAAAAAAAACACACTTTCATCTCGAGACCTGTCTTATCCTCCTCCCATCTCGGATCCTTCTTGCTACACCATCAGTGGGTCTCCTAGTGTTTCTAATGACTAAGATTTCTACGCTTAATTGAATAACTGATGACTATTATTTATCGCGCCTGATCTACTTCATGATCTCAGTTGTGATAAATCTATTTGTGTCACCAATAACTTTCATTGTGCATTTCATACCAGTTTGTTTACTTTACGCTTCTTGATTCTATGACTAAACCGTGAGCGTGAAAGTGTCGTCTAGCATTAGATGGGTTAACCACGACATCTGTTGGTCTTGCACCGACTTTGAAACGCACCTCGAAAGAAATTTGGTCCTCCCAGCTCCTAAATAGTACTAAGTGCTCCGAACGTCAGTTGACTGTTTTTGTGGGTTTATAATTTCGTGCTACTGACACATCACCTCAGTGTCAGTGAATGAACTAAGAGCCTGTACATCACAGATAACAAAGGAACTTACATAATTGAATTTGGGCGAAACAACAACGAAAACGAGACCCAAACTTTCATTAAAAAATGCCTTTGAGCATAATTTTTCGGCATTCGTCAAAGTGAATTTTTCAATTTTTTTCCATTACAATTCCAACGCAACTCACAAAATTGAAATCCAAAACTCGAAAGTGCCAAAAGCAATCGCCAAGAGTTTCTCGCCCAAACCAGCCTCGAACGATTACATTGACAAGATGTTTGAATGGCACAATCGATTGGCTCACCGAAAGTGCATCTCCATGATCTTCACAAAAAAAAAAACCATAACCCAATTAAAAATTCTGTGTTATATAATATATAACACACAGTGCCTATTATATATTATAGAACACAAAGTGTGTGTTATATAATATATAACACACTGTGTGTTATATAATATATAACACACAATGTTTGTTATATATTATATAACAGAGAGTGTATGTTATATAATATATAACACTGTGTGTTATATGACACACACAACAAACTGTGTGTTATATATTATATAACACACTGTTATATAATATATAACACAAACATAATTGGAGATAGTAGAAGAAAGTTATGAGAATTTAAAAGTTACTCGGATAGTGGGTTTCTAGCCTCCATACAAATTTTCTTTGGGTAAGATGTTTGGTTATTTTAAAACTTAATTGATTTTAAGGTACATCATTTATGTTTGAACCTTCAATATTTTGAATCTAAATTAATTTAGATTTAAACTTGTTTAAATTTAAATTAAATTCAAATCCATAATAATTTAAACAAAATGAAAGAATGAGATTATGAATTTTAAGTACACCGGGGCACCTGATGGAAACATTTCTTCGTTTTATAGTACTGACCGACAGAGATGAGGCGAAGTTTGCCGATGAGATCGGCGAACATGAGAACAATAGCTCCGAGGTTAAAACGAAGTGCAGTGGTGCGGACTCGAGAGATCAAGACTATGGGCGAGGGTTTCGAGGGTTTCAGTTAAAACGAAGTGCAGTGGTGCGGACTGGAGGGTTTCGAGGGTTTCAAGCTAGTTCACTGGAAAAATTAAGGGCACGGATGCCGGTCTCAAGTGCAAACCGAAGAAGTTTAGACGAATAGCTCTGGTGCAAACCAGAGAAGTTTAGACGAACAGCTCCAGTGCACACCAGAGAGGTTTAGACGAACTGCTCCGGTATAACTCGGCAACCAAGGGACATCAATGGTTACTCCAGAAGAAAGCATCATTTTGAATGTATTTTCCACTGTAGATTTTCCCACCTGCGAGTCAATGAATATGTCTGAAAAAGCTCGATCTGATCAACTAAAGAATGTTGTCTCTCGTAACCAAAGTGAATGTAGCGAATTGCCTCGACATTCCTCCAATGCAGCAGAGGCAATGGTTGAGTTAATGAGATTGGTGGATGACGTCCAAGGTATTTTAAATGAGATTAATGTTCTGGGCGATTTTTTTTAGGGTTTCGAGGATGAGTTCGATATGCATTGCGCTGCTTGCTTGAGCAGTATTAAAACTGAAATTATTGAATTCGAGATTGATGATAAGACTAACTATGAGTTGGTCGAAAATATCAAAGAATATGGAAGAGTTTGTCACCGGAAGTTTCTGCCAGTCATTTGGCAAACCTATAGTCTTTCCTTCGAACTCAATACATGGAAACGATAAATACTTATTACTTTACAGGTTGTTAAGCGATAGATAAGATCTGAGCCAAATGGTCCGGAAGTTCATCGATATTTGGTACGTTTTGGCACGTTTTCTTTGTCAATCGAGACACACGGTCTCCTTGTGTATTAAAAATATGCATGACAGGGTGTCTTGGACGATGTTCCACTCACCGGAAAAAATAAAAGACCATCAATCTCGAACTCTCCAAAAACCTGCGTGGCTAGCCTCTTATTCCATAGAAGATGCACATTTTAGGTTTTCAAGGTTAGATCTTCATGGAGGGTAAGTCTCATGGCTCATAGTCTCAACCCCTCCACGATTTTTAGGGAAGCCACACCGAGACCAACACAGTTGAAAATAGTAATTACAAGTTGGTGAGCTTTATGTCAGTCACTCTGCACATACAAATTCACAAGTTTACTCAACTCAATTTTTCGTTAGAGGACAAGCAAATGAGTTAATTAATGAAACATATTTTTATCTTTCTCGAGTCCAGATAAGTAGATAAAAGTCAGTCGAATTTATTGTCGTCTTTATTGTTTGAGTCAGTTTTACTTCTACAGGAAGTCTCGGTCTTATCTATATATGTCTGAGTCTATAAGAAGTCGAGAAGCAGAGGAATAGAGAGAACAATCGACAGGAAGAGCAACAACAGCTGAAAGTAGTCGAAGAATTCTGAGAGCTCAAGCTCTGTGTGTATGTTTGTAAGTTGTAGAAATAGTTCAGAAGTCATTGGAGCAGAAGCTCGTCAAGTCATTGCATTTTGTATTAGCGCACAATGCCGAAGTTCTTAATATCAAAGTATTTTGTGTATTGACATATTTATATGTATTTCCGAGGATATATGCTAAGTATAGCATTGTGTTGTTTATGTGTCAAGAAATCATTTTATTAAGTGTTTTATCTCAGTGCACAGTAAATCGTGCAGTTTGTGCACTGCGCAGTAAATTCTGAGAGTTCAGTCACTAGTTTTGTGGCGCACAGTATTTGCAACTGCGCTGCGCAGAATCTGTCTACGCACTGTGGATCCAAGATTTGGTATCAGAGCAGGTTCTATCAGAGAAGGTTGATCAGAGCAGGTTCAATCAAAACAAGTTTATTAGAGCAACAACTCTATTGTAAGGTGAAAATATGGCTTCTACTTCAAATTTGCAATCCCCCACCTTTATAGGAAATAATTATGAGTTATGGTCCTTGACCATGAATGCACTATTTAGAGGTCAAGATGTATGGGAGATAGTCGAGAATGGCTATGTGGAACCTGCAGATAAGGCAGTGTACAATGCCCTCACACAAGCTAAGAATGATGTTTTGAAAGATCAAATGAAGAAGGATGGAAATGCGATGTTTTACATACATCAAGCCATGCATGAAATCATACTCCTAAGAGTTGCATCAACAAAGCAAGCCAAGGAAGCATGAGACATATTACAAACCCCTTATCAAGGTATGGACAAAGTTAAGACTTCAAAACTACAAATTATTATAAGAGATTTTGAAACTCTGTCAATGAAAGACATAGATTCAATAGATTCATTTTATACACATGTTATTGGCTTGATAAATGAGATTAAGTTTCATGGTGAAACCATAGAGGACAAAAAAATTTGTTGAGAAGGTACTTATGAGTCTTCCTCCTAAATTTGATACCCTAGTTGTGACTCTAGAAGAGAATAAAGACCCGAGTCAGTTTAGTCTAGATGAACTGCAAACTTCCCTCATTAATCATGAACACAGATTGAATAGGTCAAATATGTCATTAGAAAATGCATTTTCCGTACAATCATCTATAAGTCATGGAAGAGGAAGGGGGATGTAATATCCCTAGGACGAACCCCAATTGTATTATGAATTGTAAACATGTTTTGTAGTTGGTGAGCCGAGCAATTATAGGCTGATAGGCTTATGTGTTAGTAGGCCAGAGAGCCTAGGTGTTAAAGGCTAGGACCATGTTTTGTACATGTAAATATTCATATTATTAATATAAAAACATCGCCGCGTGTAGACCGACCATGATAAAAGAGAATGGGGGACTAAGCTCCACTATCCTGGGTAAGGGAGAGGGGGCTGAGAGGTTGGAAAGAGGGGCTAAGCCTAAGGGCTTAAGTCTAAGAGAATAATAATTTATTATTATTCCAAAAGCTGTTTAAAAGGATATGTTTTTATCCTAAGTTCCCTGGGGAGGACGAGTGACTTCCAAAGGGAAAGAAATGTGCTTCATGAGCGACAGATATCGGCTCAGGCACATGCAGAATTAAGGGGGAAATTCACTCATAGACAATTTTGGCTCTCACGTTCTCACCATCTTCGCTATGCTAGACCAGTCTGCCCCATCTTTCCTCACGAGTTCACTCACGCATTGAGCAAGCATGCAGCCAACAATTTCTGCCATTGTTGAACCCGTGGCCATTGTGCACCTCTATAATTTACTGAGCCGTCCCTTGCCTTACCCGACTTAGCTATTGTGGTTTGAAGAGGCGGGTTTTCAAGCCCGTGGTTGAAGAGGCAGGTTGTCAGGCCTATGAGCAACTCTCTCTCCAGGTGAGAGAGTGTGCTGAGGAAGTGAGTTCTCCTGAAGGGAGTCCCGTAGCTACTACATAGCTCTGAGAATTCCGGTCGAGCCTGTTGTTGAAGCCCAAGGTAAGGGAGGTGGAACAATCGATGGACTGTGTGACAATGAAGATGTATACTCCTGGGGTGGGACAAGCATGTGGGGAATGAGAGTTTGTGAGCAGTGGGCGTAAGTGGTTCTTGGGAGAGAATCCTTCGTCTTAAACTGCGTGACTTTCCTATTGACCTTGCCTAGCCTAGGAATCCCTTGCCGGTGGATCTTAGTCCCAACTCGGGGGTGACTCACTGCTAAGAGTGATGAACAGTCTGGTCTAAGGCTCGAAGGTTCGTGGAAGGTCTGCACGCAGTTGGTGGTTTTTTCTCCAGTTAAAAGATAAGTATCATTTCCGTGCTTAATTATGTATGTTATGCAAGTATGTGATTCTTGAAATGTTATCATGTGTTTCGTTGCATGTAGGAATTATTGTCAATTCCATTTGACTTTGTATGGTAGCAGTAATTCTGTGTTGTTTGTTTTAAATTCATTATAAATGCATGTTATATATATATATATATGTTCCTTTGTGACATTGCTCGACTGTTGGTGGCTGGGGACATTACAAATTGATATTAGAGCTAAGTGAAGTGTACGAGTAGTGGCGTTGCCCGACTGTTGGTGGTTGGGGACGTTACAAATTGGTATCAGAGCCATGGTTTTGACACTGAGCCTGGATGGAACATGTTAGTGGTTAACAAGACAAAGATTTCAGAGTGAATTGTTATCGAAAGGAACAAAATTCGAGGTTCAGAGCGTCCCTGGGTGCAAGGAGTGCATCGATAGAGTCTTTGAGTCAAAAAGCTCGGGAGAAATAGCTTGAGTTTTCTCGTGAAGGGACACGAAGATCTGTTGTAAGGAGTGCACAGATACGAAAGTCGACTAAGTGTCGAAGCAACCCTCTAAGGAGAAAGGGGTTTGAGAAACGAAGCTCAGGAGGTGTAGTGGTATTATAAAACCACGACAGACGTGGTATTGGGCCGCAAAGTAATGTGAGCCGCTGGAATCTGTTCAAGAGAAGGAGGACAATTCTCGATCGTCAAATCTGGAAAAGTTACGAGGCGGTTAGCCATGAGTTCCTTTGGAAATTCGCGGAGTAAAGAAGTCCGTCTATGTCGTTGATCTGAGAGAGAGGATACGTGGAGAAAATCTGTTGACTTCGGGTGAAATCACTTCGGGAGAAAACGAGTGTGGAGAGGTTGAAACTCCTGAAGCCTGAAGTCCCCGAAGTGGATCTACACCGTAGATTTGAGGGGAAGAGCTCGACCGTTGGATTGGGCCGAAGTTGGACCAGAACCGTCGGATCAACCCAAGGGTGGAAGTTATGGCGTTGTATAAAGGACATAGAACTCCCGAGGCTTCGAAGTCTCGAGTAATCCAGACTGTCCGTCAAAAGAGACCCGTGTTAGTAGATTGGCTTGTTCGGGATTTTGATGTTCGGGAGAATTAGTGTGTGCTGAGGCGAGAACTCCCGAAGCCCGAAGCTCCGAAGCCCCGAAGAGCTGAAGTGGTGAGTCATGATGACATCACCTAGAAGTGACGTGGACCTCTCCTATTCCTACCATGTGCCCCCCACTCGGAATGTTGACAGCTGCAGTATGTGGGCCCTGAGGTTGCATAAATAGTTAAAGGTTGATGGGTCCACATTGGCATTGATTACGATACATCCAGATTGACGGCTAGGAGGAATTGCGGGGAGCCAAATTGCACGAGAATTAATTTCTTAGGGCGGTCCCGCAATCAAAACCACGGTTTTATCGGGGCGTTACGTGTCAACGTCAGAGGAATTGCGGGTTACTCCAAACCGTGGATGCATGCCCCCGCAATTTCAAATGCATTAAGTGATGTGACTATTCAGTATCTTAGTTCAAGTACGGAAACCATGGGTCCCAGTGAACGTGTGGCGCCAGTTGTGAAGTCCAGAGACTTGGCACTCCGGAAGAATGTTTCATAAGGGAACGAAAGGAAAAACTTTCAAAAGTTTTGTAACGACGAGGTGATGAGACGTAATGATGTCACCAAAGGTGACATGGAAGTGTTCAGAGATTAACGGTTCGGGGTGTTGGGGGTGTGCGGATGTGAAATCCTCCGAAGTCTTGAAGCTCTGAAGCTCCGAAGTCCCGGAGATCAGATGCATGAAGTTCCATAGTGGGTGTCAGTCGTTGGATGCTGGGTAGTCATGGACTGTTGATCCACCCTACTTCGCGAGTTCGTCAATCTGAAACT
>SNQJ01S0016983.1:0-38582 GCA_010110895.2 Picea sitchensis
GACGCACCTCCCAACTGATCGAATAGATCATCGATCATGGGCAAGGGGTATTTGTTCTTTATAGTTACTTTATTAAGTTGTCGGTAATCTACGCACAGTCTAAGGGTGCCATCCTTCTTTTTCACAAATAGGACTGGTGCTCCCCATGGGGACACGCAGGGTCGAATATAACCCTTATCCATCATTTCTTTCAATTTCAATTTGAGTTCAACTAACTCAGGCGTGCTCATCCGGTAGGGTGTTCTAGACACCGGCACCGCTCCTGGTGCGAGTTCTATCGAGAAGTCATTGTCTCTTCTCGGAGGTAGACCCGGTACCTCCTCCGGAAACACATCTTTGTATTCTCTCAGAATAGGGTGATCATCGGGGCTTGGTTTAGCGCCTTCGATTGTTTTCAGTACCTATATTGTGTATAGGGGACATCCCTTTCGGCAATATTTTCTCATTTGCAGGGCTGATATTTGTCTCACCGAGACCGGTTTTTGGATCCCTTGAAGGGTTATTCTTTTTCCTTCTTCGCTCACACATTCTAAGGTTTTATAGTAATAGTCCAGTTTGGCTTTATGGGCAGCTAGCCAGTCCATACCAATCAACAGATCGTAGGATCCCAGGGGTAATACATCGAGGGTTGCTTGGGTGGGGAATTCACCCAACATTAACTGGCAGGCTGGTATGGCCTCTACCACCTTTCTTTTGGTGCCAGTGGCTAACTGTACCAACCAGGGCTTAGTTTGTTTTCGTGGCTGTAGCTTACACTTATCAATAACTTTAGGGGCTATATAACTCAAATTTGAACCAGGGTCAATCAAAACATACACCAGATGGTTGNTGGTGGTCAGCTTGGTTATTATCCAAGGCTGCATAAATCTGTGACACACTCCTTGCCACATCATTGACTGTGGTAGCTTCCTGATTGTTATAAATTTTACGACTGGTTTGTTGTTGGTGTGGACAGTCTCTCTGGAGATTCTCTTCTCCGCAACCCCAACATTTCAGAGGTTCTCTCTTTGGGTTATTAGTCTTCACTGGCATAGGTCTAGAAGTTTTATTTCTTTCCACTGAGGGAAAGTTTTGTTGGAGTACACTCCGAGCTGGATAGTTCATTCTGGGGTTCTTCTTGTGGTTTTTAAATCCTGAGGGTTTGATCCCCTTTTTCTGGAATCTTGAACCACTCTTATGTTTCCAGTCTCCACGAGATTCTGCCCGATGTCCATATTGTTCATGAAAATATGTTTCCTTTCATATAGTGTCTTCTATGGTATTTGGCTCGTCAAATTCAATTTGGTTCTGGCATTCCTTGAGTAACCCATTGACGAAGCATTGTGCCTTTGCCTTCTCTGCTTTGATGTAGGGTACATATCTCAGAAAGTCGAGGAATTTGTTGACATACTCCTCCATAGTAAGGTGTCCTAGTTTGAGTTCATAGAACTCTTTAGCCTTCTCGTCGAAATATCATTCTGACAAATACTTCTTCCGGAAGTACTTCTCAAACCGTTTCCAAGATAGGTCCTCCTCACAGACCCCCTTCATATTCTTAAGGTCTTCCCACCAGATGGAAGCCTTTCCATTCAGATTGAAAGTGGCCACTCGGGCCTTCAATTTTTCTGAAAAATCATGGACTCTGAAATATTTCTTCAGTCGAAGTAGCAAGGCCTCGGCTTCCTCTCCCTTCTTTATCTCACCGTTGAAGGAGGGAGGTTTGGCCTTCCTAAATTATTCAAATTTATGACTCTTGGAAGTCTTTTTCTTCTTTTGATTCTTTTGAGAATAGGAAATGGTCCTACTGCTGGAAGAGCCTTCTGAATCGCCAGCTTCCTTCTCAGTGGAATCATCTGGTACTGGTTCTTTACCTCTGGGGTGGACCTTTCTTGATGTGCTTTTCTCGGTATGGCCACTGATACGACCATCATTATATGTCTCAGGTTCACGCTGCATTTGTCGTTGTAGGTCGGATAGGCTCTGCAGTAAAACTGCATTAATTTCGGTTTGCTTTTCTTGTTCTTTAATCATCCTTTCATTGTTGGCCTTGCAACTTTGCAATTCAACCATGAGACTCCTCACAGTCTCAGCTAGGTCTGGAGGGGTTCCTATTACTCTTCTTTTGTCAGATTCTTCGTCTATGTTGTGGGAGCCTTCTCCCACTTCTTGGTGAGTCACCATACTCTGCGTATGTAGATTCCCGTGGTTGATCATCCGATTGAGTGAAAAGACAAACACTGGTTATTAGTCAAGAGTTAGATATATTTTTAAAATCTGCACATAATTTATATTTTCACACGTATACTTGTATAACAGTATTTTTTCATTTGGGGTCTTTAATCCTTATCTATCAATAGCCTTAACTCAAAACGGACAACAAAGTTCATGTCCCTGGTTACAATTTTTTCATATTTCAATCTTTATCCTTAGGGAGAATACGCAGAGGACGATGTCTCCTTACACCGTTCGTGCCTGAGCCCAAGCAGGCCAAGTGTTGTAACCATGCTCTGATACCACTTTGTAACATACCCACTACCCAAATCAAAGTTTTTCGTTTAGTCCTCGACAATGAGAATCTCTGAAGCTTGCATCAACAAAATGCCAACCCAGAGCAACGAGTCTTTCATTCACCTATACAACTCTCTACACCTAACCGTAGTCTTCCCCTGATGACAATTTCAGGTTTTCAGGGTTTTGTCCTTTCTAATGTCGAGGGTTCCTATGCCCTCGATTATCCGATCTCCGACGAGCTCTCTTCCGGCCTTAGCCCTTCCAGGCTATGGCCTGGTCCACACGACCTCTATCTCACAAGACCGCAGCCTTGTTCCCCATCAGGGTTTCAGACTTTCCAATGTCGAAATGCAAACGTCCGCAGGACTCGCGATTCCTCGAATCCTAATGCGCCCCTTTAGCATTAGCCCTCCTAAATATAGACCTCGAACCATATGAACGTTAACCTATGACCTCGCTCTTATCTCTTATCAGAGTTCGGGGTTTCGCGTCCCGAAATGCACCAAACCTCTTGTCAACGGAATCCTCGATTTCCCGATGGACAGGTTCCCGATTTGACGTCACCGGGAAGCCCTTCCTCCATAACCAAAATCAACGGCGGTGAGCAGTCGCTAAGATCAATGGATCCTGATCTCCCTTGGGGTTTTGCAACTTCTAGTGTTGAAATTATTTGGTCTTCAATTTCCCCGATCTCACTAATACCGATTTTCCCGATTACTTCGATCTTGGCCACGCATCCTCTAGGATGGACGGTTCTCGTTGCTCCTTGCTATTTCATGGTCCGCGAAACCAAAGTGCATGAAAAATTTGTCAAAGATATCCCCGATATCCCTATGCACCCAAAACACCGATGGATGACTCCCTCTCACGGCTTTCCCCGATGACCCCGATGTCTTCCACGCGTCCTCTCTGCTGAACGGTCCTGATTCCTCCGGGATTTTGAGACTTGTGACGTCCCAATTCTTTCGACCCCGGGAAATTTGATTTCCCGATGCCAAACATCCTGACCCTATGCGGGTTTATGACACACGTCCCAAATAGATAGATTGTTCAGATGAACTTTCGGGCTTCGTGACTTGTAGCATCCCGATTCCCTCGACCTCAGGATCTCCAATATGCCGATGGCCAATATCCCGAATCTCTCTCTCTCTGGATCTCTGACACATGTCCTAAAGGGATGGATGGTCCAGATTTTTGTCGGGGTTTTCAATATGGACTTACCCAATCTCTCAACACCTCGATCTCCGCCACGTGTCTCCACTAACAGATGGTCCAGATCGCTCCCTGGACATTTCCTATAGAAATTCCTGATTTCATGTCATCGTGACTCCCGATTTCCCGAACGCCGATATCCCGATGCCTATCGGGATTTATTCCTGGCGTGAGAAGGGTTAAACTCGTGCATCTCTTAACAGATCCAATGGCTATCGGGTTCTTTTGGATAAGATCTAATGGCTCAGATCTGTCCTGCCCTATGTACTCTTCCACTACTTCGTGGACATGGAAAAATCAGCATCCAGATATTCTCCTGGACCGTGAGGATCTATGGTCCTAAACTCTCCGCTACCCATGGAGACATAGGAAAGCCCTGTGGTAAGGCCTTTAACTCTCTACTTTCTCCCACTAATCTAACCGTCGTGGGAAAATGCAGATTTCCCTGACGAAATCTCATCCGTCGATCACCATTTATCAAGGTCCAGGCCCTTAACACTTCTTCATCTCCTTTCGATTTGACGATCATGGGTGACCACTGATATCCCGACGGAGTCTCATCCATCGATTTGATATTCCCTCCTCACGCTGCCATCTCGGGTTTTTTAAAAGGAGCGTTTCTCCTCATACAGAGTTACCAAGGTTTTTACGAATTCATATTTACCTGTCGGGTTCTTGAGGGGTTATTCAAGGAGAGTATCTCTATGGGGAGTCTTACTCAGAGTACTTACTGAGGTCAAAAGGGTATCATCCAACCGAGGTCTAGACATGAAGTCTGATATAGACCAATACATATGTAAATAATGATTCATGAGGACATATGCCATATATAATCTCTTCCATACAATTATACCACTACTAATATTTGATCAAAACGTCCTACAGACATTCTTACAATGAATTCATTCACAGTTTCACAGCTTATGAGCATAATCAACAGAGTAAGCATATATATATATATATATATATCAAGATGCCATAGGCAAAACACTTATCATAAATAACTTCAGAAGTGGGTGCAACTACTGAGAGGGGTGCTCGTTTCCACCCAGCCGTAGGCTCAGCGACTCCCAACGGATTTACCACTAGCCACCCCCGAGCTGAGACGACGATGCTCTGAGACTATGTCTCTGTGTCTTCCAGTGACCAGGAGCGAAGGTTGCAATCCTTCCTCTCTGCTATCACTCACTCTGCATAATCCAGAGTTCCCCTCGCATCCCCCTTCTAATCACTTCTTCCATACGCCTTATCCTCTCACGAGGTTGCGTGTGGCACGATTACCCTCGCGCCGATCAGGCCTGATGGATCTACGGATGGGCGGTTCACCATCCCATCACTCATCAAGCCATCCGCCTACCAGCCTGCGAGGCATTGAATTTAAGGGTCAGCGAGCCGCTTTTGGTTCTCCGGGCCAGTGGAGTCCAAATACGGTATTTAATTCTCGGTGGAAGTTAACGCCACCTTTTCAGGTGCCCTCCACTACCATCATGGTCTCTTTTTCTGCACATCTCCTCTCAACAGTCCTGCAATAAGTTCAAAATGTCATTCACATTTATGATTTTTCCATAGTTCTTGGCCAGTCCAGTTATATTTACAAGCTGGGGGAAACAGGGTGTTACACTAGGTCTAGTAGTGCAAAGAATATAACAGATACACAACAATGTAATCATTTTCCTTCATTTCTTTTTTTGTGTTCACAATATTAGAACATCTATTCCAAAGTGAGTTATAACACTTGACTCCCAAATAGATTGAATGAATTGATTGTTTTCCCCCTTCTCATGGAAGGGTCTCTATTCATAATATGCCAAGCGAATTGAAGGCATATGAAAATTATGGATGCAACACATATATGTAGATCTCAAGTGCACAACTTTAAAAAGTATAAGAAACACCATAAAAAATAAATACTTAGCATGTCCCATGGGATGCATTCGATAAGAAATAATTGAGTCTTTAGTACTAAAAACAATTTAGAATATTGTAATATTTGATGAGGCAATTTTTTTTCTACACATCTAGATAGATGTACATTGTTTTTGCAAATAATATTATTTAGATATACTAATTTCCCTTTAGTAGATATTATGGTAATTTTCCCCTTTGAAGACAAGTGAAACTCCTCTTTGGATCAAGACCCCTTCTTTTATCCAAAGACAAAATAAAATAAATCGACACTAACTTCCCTTTAGACCTACTTCAACAATGAGAATAAGAGGAACGATATGGAAGACATACCTTTTTCATGATGGTTGTCCTCACTACTCTAGCCTTTGACCTTGTTGACCAGGCTCCTAGGTGCAATATAGGAACTGGAATGAACAAAGAGGAATCTTCTTTATTCTACTCTATATTTTTAGGTGACAATAAATCTATCTATGATGAATTTAACAACACTATACATGCATGTAACAAGTGGCATAAAACATTAAGGGAATAGGACAAGTTATGTATTAATATAAATCCATAGTGAATCACTTACAATCCAGTGTTGAAATTGCAAAAACTCCTCCAAGCTCTCTTATCCAGCCCTCTCTTGAATGTATCAAAATCATAATTATAATTCTCTCATGGATTATCCCCCTCCCTTTCACCCTGGAATGCACTCATTATATAGGAGTTTGGAGGCTTAAATATCATGAAGTATTCTAGGAAATGGTTGAGGATTTTGATCCATAAGTTGATTGTTAGCTTATCTCATGGATATTGACTTTACTTAAGATGGAGCCACGAGATATGACTCAAATATTTTGACTTCATTTTCCTGGAACTAATCCTCAGAATAAGGTGGGATATCCATAACTTCATCTAACCACTTCAACGATCCTCCAACACTGAGCACAGGGCATTGACAATGCTCCCTATACATGGGAAAGGGAGAATTGACAAGAGTTCAATGCTCCATATACATGGGAAGGGGAGCGTTGACCTTCAAAAATGGTCAAAATATCAAGGTAAAAGGGATTTTTTCGACCTTCTCATGATGAATATTTCTCCTCCACAATGACTGGGGGTTATGAAAAATATTCTCACATGGTAATAAAGTTGTGACACTCAATAAAGTGCATGCAACACTCAATAAAGTGCTTTCGACACTTAGTAAGGTGCATATGACACTTGATAAATTGCATGCGACACTTATTAAGGTGCATACAACACTTGATAAAGTTCATGAAACACTTATTAAGGTGCATATTCCATTGTATAAAGATCATCCGACACTTAGTAAGGTGAATACGACACTTGATAAGGTGCATACAACACTTATGATACTTAAGTGCAACATTTAGGTGTGTAATAGATGCCCCGTAAAGTAGGGATGACTTTAGGGGCTAAATTCCTCTCATGGGCTAATTTTCCATGGTTTTTCCCAAAACAAGAATCGTTATTCTAAAAATGATTCACCCAAATTGTATAGGATAAAATTATTTTACCTTAAAAATCGCCAAAATTTTATACAAACTATATAGAATCCTTACAAATTTGAATATTTTTACAAAAATACCGCCAAACATTTATAGTTGGCATATGAAGGACTACTAAGATTCGCCAAGGTTTCTACATTTTAAAATAAATTTCCATCCTTAAAATCATCCCTGCCCTAAAGTGAGAGGCCAGAGGAGAAATTGATGGCCGAAACACTTTACAAACTTGTTAATGCAAGGGCACTGGAGTAGGAGAGCATGGATATTGAAGTTACAAACAAACATCAAACAATATATATGTATCATCCTGAGGCAGGAATACCTTTGCTCGGAATAAACTGACTCAAAGCATGGTCGTTGACCAATACATAGTGGATCCATGAAAGCATTGACTAAGTATATGGCCACCAAACATACATCATGGATCCATACCTCCATGACTCAATCAGGTTGTAGCCATTAAAGACTACACAGTGGAGCTACGATATGAGAAAAACATAGCCACAGCCCAATACAAAGTGGATCTATGTGACAACATATACATCAATGAGACTGCCAATATGATGGTTATACTAGAATCTTCTGCATACTCAAATGATATTGAACGCAGCCTGGGTGACACACATAACAAAGTGAGCACCCAACCCATGGTCTTCATCCCAATCCTGAAAAATTACGATTCTACCCATGTGAATAGGTGTCTTGATGTCAAACATGGTAGAAACCACTTGATTACTGGTCATTAATGTATACCATTAACAACTGTGAGGGAAATTACCAATGATGACAATGACTCCCAAGGTACCTTATTACATTCCAACGAATGTGAATAAATGAGCTGAAGTCGAACATCTGTGGAATCATTTGATCAAAGGCCAATGGTGTAAGCCTATTGTCAAAGGCAATGAAACCATTCTTTGAGGCATGTAGGCTCCGAGGTACTAACTTGTTTCTAAGTATAATTCTTGGATAATGTGTTGAATTTGATAGGAATAGACTCATCAAAGGAGGGCCATGATATGTTCGCCATCGTCGACACGAAATAAACACTAGAAAGTGATGTAAGATGGTGGATTGAATGAGTATGGACTGACACGAAGATGAAATATGGTAATACTATGGAAAGGTTGGTTTGAGGTGAAACTACCCTTGAACATTGCGAGGCACAAACAATGACTTGGAAGCATTAACTCAACTAAGAGATAGACTACAAATTAGTGTGACGATCATCGAGGGACTCTTAGGGTGAGTCGAAGGAGTATGAGGACTCATAGGATTGGTATGAATCGAAGACAAGAAGATTACCCAACTATAAGATGATATGCAAGAATGTGCCCTTTTCAAGGGAGACAACAAAAAACTACCATAATGCTTTCAAAAACTTGACCAGCCTCCTTCAATTCCCCCCCAACCATGATTGGAGATTACCTCTTTTCTTTTTAATGATATTGAGGAGGATAACAGATGCTCGATATAGCTCATATTCGATGAGTCCCTCATCACATGTTTAACAAACCTAAAGAAGGAGGGGTTCGGTCCCATGTGGGTCCTTCGATGCATACTTTGATGATCCCAAAGAAGTAAAGCTCGGTGGTCTTTTCATGTTTAGAGAGTCTAAAAAGATCTTAAAGACAACTCCAAGGGTGTTCTTTTTCATAAATTTAGTCCCCCAAGCCTAAAAAAGTGTAAAATAATACCGCTGATAGCTCTTCTATTCAAGATTGACAAGAGTATTCATTTTTCATAATTAGTCCATCTGATACGAAAAAGGGTTAAACTTACACTGAAAAGATGACCTTTCAAACCTTTTAACATGTGAAAGGAAAAAATCTCACTTGAGAATATTTTCATGTTTAGGGAGTCTGAAAAGAGTTTAAAGGAGACTCCAAATAGTTCCTTTTTCATATAGTTTTTATGAGATCGAAAAAAGTGATAAAAAAGTTCTTGGTTGTACTTCAAAGAGTTGTTTTTTCATATAGTTTTTATGAGCCCTAAAAAGTGATAAAAACATGCTGGATTGTCTACTTCATTTTTTAATGAGATTGACATAGAAAGAAAATTTTGTTCAGGTTAGGTTTCATTTTTACACAATATTGAAACAAATAAAAACTATTCTTGGGGTAGGTTTCATTTTTAAACGAGGTTGAAAGATAGAATAAAATTGTGCTCAGGTGATAGCCATTAGCGAGTTTTATTTCCAACATGATGTCTAGAGTTTGGTAATTTCCCCCCAGCATGATCGATAGAGGCTAGAGACTTAACTCCATCATGGTGATAAGATGTTGGAGACATGCCCTCCAAGTTTCATTTTGTCCATTGACTCTTCTTCTACACCTTATTAGACTCCCAGATACTAATAGGAATAATTTCACTAGAGAGAGAGGAAGAAACATGATCAACTGACATAGGTGGATGAAAGGAAGGTTTAGGTACGAGATATACTGGAAGACTCGACTTAATTGGAGGGGGGTATATTTCAATTTTTAACGATCTTGAGACAAGAAAATAACTATGGTCGTTGACATTTGTTTCATTTTTTAATGATCTTGACATGGGAAATGAACTATGATCGTAATCCTTTGTTTTTTTTTTAATGATCTTGACATAGAAACAAGAACATTTGTCCAAACCCTTGACTATGGCTTCCAAGAGGTGTTCATCAAATGGAAGAACAACACTCTGAAAGGAATACATGTCAAGGGAATCAGTAGGGTTGAGATACCATTTGCATATAAGGAAAATTCATGGGATTCATTTGTTTGGCAGTTAGATCTGGACCAATGAATGAAAGCTAGTCAATAGTCACAATGTCTCCATTATGAGGAAAATTCATCACTCGAAATAGTGTCAACACGAAATATTTCATAGTGTAAACATAATCCCTCCCAAGGAAAAAATTAAAGTCAAAGGGGTCGTGGACTATCATAACATAAATACATACAATTTTCCCTCCTAAGGTGATGGGAATATGAGGAAAGATACATAAAGGTTCTCTAGATATTCTATTAAAATATCACGAATGATGGGTCACCAACACAAGCTGAGGGGAACCCATAGCTTGTCAATAAGTTGGGGATAAAATGCTAACAAAAGCACATTTATGAACAATAATGATATGTACTATGATATTATCGCAAACCTTCATGATAATTTAGAAAGATAGGTAGGAAGGAAGGTGAGGCTCTATCAGACTATTCCAACCAAAGGAAATGACCTCAGTATTTGGAGGGGGTGTTGTTAAGAAGGGTGAAATGTCGCTTTGTCCAGAGTAATCTAAAGTGTCAAGAAATACCTAGGTCGTATCCATTTCACTCTCGAATTAAAGAGTAGGATCGATCGACGATTGTATTGGACCGACCACTTTATTAACTTCACTCTCCAAGGGGAGAGTGGGATCGACCAAGGATGGAATTGTACCAACCACTTCATCAACCAATGTTTATCTGGGAGAAGGTTCATGGGAAGCAACTGAAGGTTTTTGTTGAGAAATAGAAATGTGTTCCAAAAATTGTGAGGCTTCTTCCATAGGAGGGAAAAGGTAAGTGTGGTGCATTTCCCCACATAACCAGCAAGGAATCTTGACTTGACCCTTTTTTTCCCCAACCTGATGATTACTACTCAATGGGAAGGTGAATATCCTCTTGGATTCTAGACCCCTAATACCAAGACAAAAAGATGAAAATGGATACTAACATCCCTTTAAATGTAGTTAAGATAATCAAAACAAAGAGAGGAAGAAAGTATGATGTACCTTGTTTTGAAGCTTGTCCTCTCTTAATACAATATGAACTTGATCTCCAAGATGCCTAGCATGACACAATATTTGCAATTCAATGGACAATGAAGAAAACAAAGACTTCCTACTCTATCAGGATTAGTTTAAACCAAATTCATTCATAATAGGAAAGCATATGCAATAATACACAAACTTGAAGGAAATAGGCCAAGCATATATTAATGAGAACATTAAAAAGATACTTACAATATGTAGATGTAGTTTCAACAACCTATCCAAGTCCTCTTTTTCCAACCCCTTTCGCGAAAGATCCATGATCAGAATGAAAATAATTTTGTTGATTATTCTCCTTATCTTCACCATGAGAATGCCTCCCTTTATAGGATTTGGGAGGCTCAACCACCTTGATTATATTTAGGATAAGTTGAGGATATGACTCCATCAGTTGTGGAATCTCCCTTAGATGCATCCTAAATCTTGGATTCGAGCCAAACCAACTCAAATCATCTCTAGATGCCCTTAGAGAAAAGGGGGATTTATTCCCATGCTTTTATCAACCACTCAACGCTCCCTCAAAATGAGCAACAGATCGTTACAATGCTCCCTTCGAGATGGATAGAGAGTGCTATCACTCCCTCCATATGAGCAGGGGAGTGTTGATTCTCCAAAATTTCGTTAAGATGATGTGGTTTAGTCTATCAAATGATGTGGCTTCTCCTTCCAACATGTCCTAGAGGATGTATCAAGTGTTTCCATGGTGTCGTTCGTAATGTGACATATGCAGAGAAACAATGTGGCATCTATGACACTTGTGACAAAAGTGTGACACTATAGAAGTGTGGAATTTTGACATGTAACATATTTCGCCCCAAAGTGTGAAGTCAGAAGATGAAAGTTGATGACCGAAACACTTTGTAGATTTTTCGAGGCAATGGTTAAGACTCTCAGGAACCCCAACTTTGTGTCATTGCAAATGGAGAGGCACATCTCACCTCCTAAGAGGTGTGACACCCATGGTCAAAACTCAGAGGTTCCTCTCTACCTCTCGAAGTCCTCCCACTACAACATCATGCTCAACTGTTATCTGTGCGTGTCCATGATGCCCCAATATCGACATCTCCACCGAACATGATATGCCATTGTCTGCATGATGAAACACAATATTTTTAGATCCTTCATTGTACAAATAAGAAACAATATAAAATAAAAAATAAAAAATACGTGGCAAGGTCTAGTCTCGTACCTAACACAACCCATTGGATTCCTTCGGGAAGTACCAGGTGTGTGCTTCATCGAAATTACACCCCAACATAAGGGAAAATAGGTGGTAATCACTCAAATTCAATAACGAAAATCCAAAATCAAGTTCATAGGACTCTAATGCAAAGATCCAAGTCAAGAATATGAGAAAACATATGCTAAATGAGCTCAAAATTGACCCAAGAAGGAGATCAACGCTCCTGTAATAAGGTAGATATGGCATTTAAAAGAGGTCAGCGATCCTAAAAACACTAACAAGGAGCGTTGTTAATGGTTTTCAATGCTCTGTATCCCACTATGAGGGAGTCTTGAATCCTAGAAATGTATGAAAAGAAACAAAAGTTTTCCTAGATTCAAATGGAATCAGGGGTTTGACTCAGTGAAATTCCAAATCGTGATGAGGAAAGGGAAGAAATAAAAATATATCTAATTAAACAAGATAAAGTAATAATCAAGATCTAATAAGGGTTGAAACATACCAAGGAAAGACCTAAAAGTCATTCCCCAATGGAGTCACCATTTTTTTGTTATAGTAAAGTCCCCCTTGCAGAAAGGTGAAACCCCCTTTTGGATCAAGACCCCTTCTTTGATCCAAAGACAGAAGAAAACAAATGGAAACTATCTTCCCTTTAGGCCTACTTCAACAATCAGAGTAGGAGGAAAGAGATGGATGACATACCTTTTTTATGATGGTTGTCATCGTTGCTCCAACCTTTGATCTCGTTGACCAAGCACCTAGGTGCAATATAGGACCTGCAATAAAAAAGAGGAATATCCTTTATTATACTCGATATTTTTAGGTGACAATAAATATATCTATTATGACTTTATAAAAAATAGACATGCATGTAACAAGTAACAAAAAAAACAAGGGAATAGGCCAGGTTATTTATTAAAAGAAAGCCATAGTGAAGCACTTACAATCCAACATTGATGTTGCAATAGCTCCTCCAAGATATCCTATCCATCCCTCTCCTGAATATCTCAAGATCAAAATTATGATTCTCTCATGGATTCTCCTCCCCCTCCATTTCACCTTGGAGTGAACGTTTTATGTAAGAACTTGGAGGTTTAACCATCATGAAGTATTTTAGGAAATGGTTGAGTATGTTTCTCCATAAGTTGAGATTTATCTTATCTCATGGATATTGAGTTTACTTAAGATGGAGCCACGAGATATGACTCAAATATTTTACTTCATATTCTTGAAACTAACCCTTAGAATAAGGTGGGATAGCCATAAATCCATATAACCACTTAAAATCTCCCCCAACACTGAGCATATGACATTGGCAATTCTCCCTATACATGGGCAGGGGAGTGTTGACAATAGTTCAACGCTCCCTATACATGGGTAGGGGATCATTGACCTTTAAAAAGGTCAAACTATCAAGGTAAAGGGCATTGTTTCTACCTTCTCATGATGAGGTTTTCTCCTCCACAATGACTAGGGATTATGAAAAATGTTCTCACATGGTAATAAAGTTGTGACACTTAATAAAGTGCATGTGACACTTAATAAAGTGAAAGTGACACTTAGTAAGGTGCATATGCCACTTGATAAAGAGCATGTGAGAGTTAGTAAGGTGCATACGACACTTGATAAAGTGAATGCAGCACTTAGTAAGGTGCATATGACACTTGATAAAGTGCATGTGACACTTAGTAAGGTGTATATGACACTTGATAAGGTGTATATGACATTTACGACACTTAAGTGCGACATTTAGGTGTATAACAGAAGATTATTAATCATGATCTACAATTACATATAGTTGAAGATATTAATAGGGTTGCATAAATGAGCTATATGTATTTTATAATTTATTTTCTTACCTTCTTAGTTAACTAATGTTCTAATGGAATTCGATATCCAATGGTAACCATTAATAATTTCCTAAAATGGCTAGTCTAAATATCCAGTATATGGACTTCTCATACCTTATTCGGGTAAGCCTTAAACCTAATTTTCTGAGTAATCCTTACATAATAACTCAGGTTAAGAAACATTGCTCAAATAAATAGTATATCCATTTCCACCATGTCCTATAGGGTAAGGATTTATATAATAAATAGATACAACAGAAACATGTGAAAGGGGGTGATTTGGAACCAGGTGACAACACCAAAAGAGGAACACAAATGTGACAACTAAAAAATGAATGATAGCCTAAAAAATGTTGATATTGAGGAATTTATTATGTTTATCACTTTATGGTCATATTGATTTCACAAATAGAATATATGTAATACCCCATACAAGAATGGACAAAAAGAGGAAGTATGTGGTAAGTGGGTATGTGGTTTACATTTGATTACTTTGGAATTTATATAAAATAATAAAAATATGAAAAGGTTCACTTGGGGTTATATATCCCTATGAGCACCATTAGGGAAATGAAACACCGAGAAGGAAAACAAGGTTGGTTAATAAAAATATATTTTATGAGTTTACCAAGTATTTAGATCCCAAGCGTTCATATCCATTTATATGATTTTCCTTCTGTTTATTTCCCAAGATTTATGAAAATGTCATGTGGTCACAATGAAAGTCATATATACATACAAAAACTGGGAAGGGAATCATTCCACCTTTGGGAAAAGTAATTCATTTGTTCTCTCAATGGGGGCAGGAACCATAGACAAAGTTTCTATTCAAGTATGTTGAGATACCACATGCATATGATAAGAAAGGCACTTATAGGTTGGGACATTGGTATATTAAACCATGGAGGAGAATTCTATCATGATGGTATGTTGCAAGGCCATTTGCATATGCTGAGATGATGTTGGAATGATGTCTATTAGGGTTGATATTTAACTATTCCTATAGGTATTGTTTTTTCCATAAGTCTAGTTATTATGCATGTATGAGGAAAACCATGGTTGTGATGTTTGTAGTTTATATAGTTGAGATTTTTTGGCTTTTAGCATTGGTTATTTTCTTGGCTATATTTCATTGCACCATTGGAGGGAAGTGAAATATCCTCAAGGATTGTTAGTAATGAAGGGGATCCCATTCCTTGTGATGTCTAGGGATGAGGGGGGAAGAGAGGTTGGAAAGTGGTATTTTCGTAGAATTAATGGGTTGACAGGTGAATTCCCTAGATGTAAATGTTGTTGTAAACCTGAGATGAGAGGAAAAATCCATGGCTAGAATAATTAATTGAGATGAGTGAGAAAACCTTATACTTAGCCAGTAAGTTCCCAATGGTTGTTTCATTACTTGGAACAAAGGTAAAACCTACTTGAGTTGGTGCCTATGACTGGGTGGGAAAATGATCCCATGGAGAAATTTCCCAAGTGAAGCTAATGGAAATTAAAATATTTATTTGTTTTGTTTATATTCTAGATACTAATACTTATGGTGAGTGTTTTGCTGATGCTTATGTGCTCACTATGGAATATGGAAGTCTAGGAGTGGACATTAGGGCTCAGGAGTGCATGTTGAGCCACTTGGTAGTGACTCATATGAAAAAATGGGAGGCTATCACAACCACATATTGTAATTTTGAGGGTTTAACTCTACCTTCATGATATATATTAATTTCCATCCATGTCAGTTTGAGGTTAATGGCCTTGTGGGTATACCAAAATGGGCCATAATCATGAAGAGAATGTGATTATATTTATGTGAAATAACTATATATAAATATTGTTGTAAATGCATATGAATGTTTCTATAATTTACAATGTACCAACTATTATTATTTAGTGTATAAGAATAAATATGTTTTATGCATTGAGATGGATAAATGTGTCGATGGGTTGTAGAATAACTATTTATGGGTAATGGTATTTCACTACAAAGTAGTATTACCCAAAATGTATATGTAATAATGTTGGTTATAACTTAATTATGCAATTTTGTACATTACATTGTGATATCAAAGCAACAAGTTGGTGAAAATGGTTGGTTCAAGAAGTACCCCGTATGCTCAAGAGAGAACAAAGGATATTTGATATGTTACAATATGGTATGAGAGCTACCAGTTACAAAAACAAGGTTGTATGGGCTAGAAGTTGGATTTTGCATAAATAAATTGTAGTTTTATTGTCAAGTGTTTGACACAATGGAGACAGGGAGAATAATTGGAGAATTATTCTTGAAGATGGAATTTTTTGGAATGATGGCTCAAATTTCAAAATTGGATTAATGTTACGGAATATGAAGGCATGATTTGTGTAATTTATGGATTGTAGAGTCCTACTTCTTGATGAAAATTTGAGGAGAAATGTGGCTTGTAGGATTTCATGTGTTTGAAAAAATTTCCACGAGGAAGAAAAATTGCATAAACCCGTAATTTAGAATTTTTTGTTTTATAATGTTAACCATTGTAACTCCTCGATGGTATAGCTTAATTCCATGGCAGATTGGATGAATTATTATTATATATTTTGGCACTACGGTAGAATTGGGAAATAAAAAAATTCAAAATTAGAAAAAATGCCAAAACTTTGATGAGGACATAAGTTTGAATTCACTAAGAAATGATGTTGAATTTTCATCTAGGGAGTAAATTAATGCACAAAGGGTTGAATAATAGAAGCCACATTTAAAAATTCATGAAAATAAATTATTGATTGTCATGAATTAATTGGAATACACACACACACACACACACACACATGTGTGTGTGTGTGTGTGTGTGTGTGTGTGTCTGTGTGTGTGTGTGTGTGTGTGTGTGTGTGTGTGATCTTGAAGAAAGTAAAGAAACTAAATAGAAGTGGCAACTTCAAAGAGCCATAAATTTTATCTTAGAGCTTAATATAGAACATGGTTATAGACATTGGAAATACAATTTAGAGGAAAACATGATAGAAGTTTTAATTTTTCCAAAGATGCATCTGGTTATTTCAAAACGTTTCAAGAACATAACCTATGAGCTTGAGTGAGCAATGCAACTATCAAATGTGGAAGACTTTCCAAGTGATTTACCTCCAAGAAAAAGAGTTCAGGATGATAGACATGCATATCAAATGTCAATATTAAGAAAGTAAGGTTGCAAGTAATTCATAATGGTGCTTATAAAATGGTATGGATGTACATTTGGAGGTGAAAAAGCATGAAAATGAAAATGATTGTGTAATGGTAGGTTGAAGGTTGGACCAAGGAGAAGGATGAGCAGGTATAATCCAACTAATGGTATTATTGAAATGTTAATATCAATATGGATGAATGTGATGGATGGAAATTGTTAATACCTTTTACAAATTGATTCTAGAATCAACATTAAGAATGAAGGTGTTGGACACACCGACCACACTGAGAGGAGGGGGGTGAATCAATGTAGGGCTCTTTTTCAAACTTCCCTTCACAAAACTTATTATCTAGAAATCACCAATTACTCAACACTAATTATTGTCATTTATAATCAGTTGTATGTGAACATACATCAACAACATATATCAATAATAATACATCACCACAAGGAAAACAAATAACACAAGATGTATGTACAATTTTATTTTTATTACAGACTACAATCCTTGGGTTATCAACAACAAATGAATAGAGTTAAAACTACACAAGATCACCAAGTCTACAATGCAAGACTCATCTTACACAACTCAAAACCAACTGAGAAGAGGAATCAATCCTCAAAAGATTTCAATATGTCTATAGGTACACAACATGTCAGTAGTGCAGCACATGTATGTACTACAACCTGTGTATGCCTTAGGGTTTTCTCTCTATGAAAAAATCATATCCTTTGTAGCCTTCAGTCACATCTACTTATGTCTTTCATTGTCCCATATGAACCATAACCAATCACAACACATGTATGATCTCCCACATCTTACTCATGCTCCTCAACCAGACAATATGAATGCTACTTAGTCATGTATAAGAATCCAACATACTATGGAAATCATATCAGTACTGAATCATAAGAGTGTTTCTCACTATATAAATCAACCAACATAACCATATCACAACAATCATACCAAGAATGCCTTAAGCATTCACCATCCAATAAGCAAGAATATCCATCAAGACAACTATGTAACCATACCAGAGTTTCTATGGAAGATCTAAGCCCATGGAATGCAGATTTGGAACTTGCTTCAGACTTCAAGAACCTGGCATCAACTCACACTCAAGTATCCATGACTTCATTCAAGTGTACACGCTCTACCTTCCTTCAGCCCCTTTCTATGCTCAAGAGATGATTTTCACAAGAGACCTTTGCTTCTTATTTATACTCTCCAAGTAGCTTACTTAGAAGAATCTTCTAGGCCACTTTGTCCACATAGTCACCTATGTCCAACTTTGCCCAATTTTCCACTTGTCCATGTATCCAATAGCCACTTGACCACTTAACCCATTTTCTTCATTTTAGGGTTAACCTTCTTATAACCACTTTCCATAATTAGAAAGTTCTCCATTTACTTTATTATTTAAATAATCCTCCTTGAATTTGTCATTTCACTTTATTATTTAAATAATCCTCTTTGATTTTGTCACTTCACTTTAATATTTAAATAATCCTCTTTGACTTTGTCACTTTATTATTTAAATAATCCTCCTTGAATTTGTCACTTCACTTTATTATTTAAATAATCCTCTTTGATTTTGTCACCTCACTTTATTATTTAAATAATCCTCTTTGACTTTGTCACTTCACTTTATTATTTAAATAATCCTCTTTGATTTTTTCACTTCACTTTATTATTTAAATAATCCTCTTTGACTTTGTCACCTCACGTTATTATTTAAATAATCCTCTTTGATTTTGTCACTTCCGTTTATTATTTAAATAATCTCTTCTTTGCAAGAACTTTGACTTATTTGACCTTTTGGGGCTTCAATAAAACATATGAGGGTCCTCCAACTTCGTAAGGCCATAAATCATAAACCGTGAGGAGTTATGTGATGTTCCACATACCACCGGAAATGGATTGACAAGCACTATCCATCTAGGATAGTTTCACTAACAAATTCATTGATCTTCATCTCATTATTCCACAATTAATCATGGGTTCTCTAAACATACTACTAGGATAACTCAACCGCAAAGCGTCTTCCTGTGAGGGCTTTCACCATAAGGGGGCCACTTTGGATTTCACCATAAGGGGACGACTTTGGATTTCATAAATTTGTACAGCCATGACCTTTGGAGTTCACTGCAAAGCTTCTTTCCATGAGGGCTTTCACCATAAGTGGACCACTTTTGATTTCATCCATTTGTACAACCATGAAAAGACAATAATGAGTCATATTTACATCAATACAACTACAACTCATTGATCCATCTTGATCTATGCATACAACTATGACTCCTCTTGACATCAATCCATTGACATCAAGGTCAATACATGATCGATCAATCAAGGTCAATACATGATCCATCAATCACTACATCAATATAATATGATAAGACATTGTTCCTTTGACATCAATCCTTTGGCATAAATGACAACATGATCCAACAATCTCCCCCCTAAAATCCTAAATAAGTGTCTAAATATCCTAACATACCCCCTTAAGAACAACTTGGGATAGGATTGAAGGATTTACAATGATGACACAATAGGAGAAGGAAGGAGGCATTAGAGCCTATCCCCCATTAATGACAACTTCTTGAACTCCTAACATAGATCGAAGTTTGGAAAACTTCCCTTCTATACGATACATTGTGAAAATGTTTGCAACTTGATCTTCTGTAGGAAAAAAGAGCACTTCAATAACTTGATCATGAATGATCTTTTTGATGAATTACATGTGTAGCTCTATGTGTTTTCTATGATGATGTTGAAATGTGTCTTTGGCAAGCTTGATGGAACTCTGATTGTCATACCAAAGGATGGTCGGATGCTACTGCTAGAATCCAAACTCTGAAAGGATTTATTGAAGCCACAAGGCTTCCTGACTTGCATTTATCACTGAACGGTACTCTGCTTCTGCTGAAGAAAGTGAAATAGCATGTTGCTTCTTACAGGACCAAGTGACAGGTCATGTACCAAGTCTGAAAACATAACCTACAGTAGAATTCTGATCATCAGGGTCATCGGCCCAATCTGAATCATTGAAACCAACCAATGAAGGAGTCCCCCCTGAAACGTAATGTATCCCGAACTGAACTGTACCATAGACATAGGGAAGTATCCTTTTAGTTTATTTCCAATGGCTTTCATGGGGTGTTTGCATATACAAGGAAACAAGACCAACAACAAAGGAAAGATCAGGATGGGTATGAGTCAAGTATAAGAGGCTACTAACTAACTGACGGTACAGGGTGGGATAAAATTTGGGAGAAGTACAGGTGACAATAATCTTGACTCCAAACTGGAAGGTAGAAGGGGTTGGTTTACAATCGTCCATGTGAAAGCGACGAAGAAGGTCACAAGCCTACTTAGACTGGGAAATAAAAATTCCTTCATTGGTTTGCAAAACTTGGAGGACAAGGAAATAGTGAAAAAATCCTAAGTTTCTCATTTCAAATTTCTTCTTAAGGCTGGTTTTCACATGGTTTAAAAGTTTTGAGTCACTACCAATAAGGATAAGGTCATCAACATAAAGAGAAAGGATTATAATATGGCTTCCTACTTTCTTGGTATAGACATTAGGATCAGAATGGAATCTAGAGAATCCAGTGGCAATAAGTAAGATGTCGATTTTGGCATACCAAACTTGGGGAGCTTGCTTGAGACCATATTTAGATTTCTTAAGGAGAAAAACAAGGCTAGAGTCATTCTGGACATAGCCAGGAGGTTTTTCCATGTAGATTTCTTCTTGCAAATCTCTGTGCAAGAAGGCAGATTTAACATCCATATGATGGACCTCCAATTTATGTGAGGAAGTAAGGGAAATAACAATTTAGATGGAATTCATTGGCTATAAGGGAAAAGTTTTCATTATAGTCAATTCCTTTGACTTGGGAAAATCCTTTGGCAACTAACCGAGCCTTATGTCTTTCAAAACTTCCATATAATGCACACTTAGTTCTATAGACCCATTTACATATGACAAGTTTTCTTCCTTTTGGAAGAGGTACAAGATCCCAAGTACCATTTTCCATTAAAGAATGATACTCTTCATTCATTGTTGTATCCCAATATGAATGACATGAAGCTTCTGCAAATGTCTCTGGATCATGAGTTTCTGAAACCTAAGCCAAAAGAGAAGACGGTCACTAGAATTGTGAACGTGTCTGACGTTGATCTAAAGGATCACCGACAATATCACCGGCTTCTTCTCATGTTGAATTGACCCATCTAGGAAGCAATGGAGTTGGTGCTAGTTCAATTTCAAAGGACTCATCTAGAGGAAGGTGAGAAGGCAGAGGTGAATTTTCAACCTCACTGTGATCATATGAAAAATAAACCATAATAGAAGAAGGAAAAAACATCAAAGATGACTCGCAGACTGAAGAAGGCACAACCGTTGAATTAGGATCGCAGGCCAAAGAAGGCACAAATGCCAAATTAGGCCCACGGGCCAAGAGATTTTCATCAAATTTAACATATCTTATAATAATAATTTCATTACAATGTGTTTGAAGAAGTCTATAACCTTTTACATCTTCAGAATAACCAACAAATATACACTTCTCACTTTTAAGTTGCAATGCTTTCCTTTTCTGATTAGAAATGTGAGCCCATGCTATAGTGTAAAATACACGGAAGTGACTTACATCTGGTTTAATTTTAGTCAAAGCTTATTTCGGTGTTGTATTTTTAAGAGTCTTTGTGGGAGTGAGATTGACTATGTAATTTGCACAGTTGATGGCTTTCACCCAATAATTTAGACTTAATCCCTTAGACTGGATCATATAATTATCCATTTCTTTTAATGTGTGGTTCTTTCTCTCAACAACACCATTTTGTTGTGGTGTATATGGAACAATGTGTTGCATTTGGATTACCTGTGTAGTGCAATAACTTGTAAAATTATTGTTCACATATTCGCCTCCATTATCTGTTCTTAACCTTTGAATTTGATGTCTAGATTGCTTTTATACAAGGGACTTGTAGGCCAAAAACTTATCAAAAACTTTGCTCTTAAGTTTTAAGAAGTAAAACCAAGTACATCTGGAAAAGTCATCAATGAAAGATAAGAAATACTTTCACCCAGAAAAAGAAGGAGAAGAATGTGGGCCACCCAAATCACTGTGAACAAGATGCAAAGGACCTGAGGCATGCCAAGAGGCACGTTTGTCAAAACTGTCCTGATGATGTTTTTTGAGAACACAAATGGAACAAACACCATCTCTGCATGAAACAAGATGAAGACTAGTCACCATCTGTTGATTGCATAGTTGCTTCAATGAGCGATAGTTTAGATGAACAAACCACTCATGCCAAAGTTTTCTCAAGTCATCGCTATGAGCAACAAAAACTAATGAAAAAGATGATGACCCAAAGTTGTCAAACTTGTACAACCTGGTAATAGCATCAGGAATTCCAGTTGCAAGAACATGCTTAGGATATTTTAGATCCTTGGTTACAACTTGGTGAGGTGAAAACTCTATGGTTTTACCTTCCCCTGAATGAGTGATTTGATATACTGATAGAAGGTTACAAGAAAGACTTGGAACACATAATACATCATTGAAATGACCATTTTCTACTTGAACTATTCCAAATCCTTCAACACTAAGAGATGTATCATCACCAACAAATATTGTCTTGGTGTTACATTCCTTTAGAGTAGAATATATGTCTCTATCCTTATCCATATGATAAGATTCTCCAAAATCAATAAGCCACTGATCAGAAGTAGAAGCAGAAGTTGTATTGAAGGAGAAACCATAAGATGAAAGTGCATGTCCATGAGAAGAAGAAGAAGAAGTAGAATCAATATTGATGTTGTGCTTCTTCATCGTTGCTTCTAAAGCTACCATCTTCTTGAAACATTTGGACTCATCATGACCATCTTTATCACAAAAGTTGCGATGTTTGTTAGTATTCTTGTTTTTATATTTTTATCCTTTGTCTCCATTAGGAGAAGAAGCTGTCTGAGTGGGTTTGGGACCCTTATATTGCTTTTTGTTGTGGCGATTATGTTGCTTCTTGGGATTCTTGGGTTTATATTTCTAATGGAAAACTAAGGCTTTGTTGGAGTTACCTGCAGTGTTGATCACTCCAAGTTGTACTAGCTTATCTTGCTCTCTAATCAAAGCATCACAAAATTTCTCAAGACTGAGTTTTTGATAAGATGTCCCTAGAGCCTCTTGCATGCCATAAAAGGTATATACAAACACAGAATATGCACTACCTAGCTTAGAAAGAATAAGATAGATGCAACGATATTCTTATATATTTATCTTGCATTCTTCACATAGAGTTCTGAGTGTTTTAAACTTAGATAGATAATCTTCAATGCAAGAAAAATCACTTGGACTTAAAGTTAGTAATTGATTTTCTAACTGTTGTGCTCAAATAATATTTTGTTTACCAAACACAGATTCAATCTTTTCTCAAGCTTCTTTGGGTTTATCAATTGATTGAAGGTGGACCCTTAAATCATGAGATATGTACATTCTAATTAATCCATGTGCGTCATCATTCCTATTATCCCAATTTACTTTCTTATTATCATCAGTTGGTGTTGTTTCCTTTCCCAAGGTAATCCGATACAAGCCTTTACTTCTTAATAAATCGTCCATATGGGATTTCCATTGGAAGTAGTTGGTGTTGGTAAGTAAGAGATTACTTGTAGAAGACATATTAAATATGTAGATAATATGGATTTAAAAAATGAACTAATGATCTGAATGGAAAGATCTCGAAAAGCTATGCAGTTTTAAAAAACAACGACACTAAAAACGAACTTCGGATGTGAGAGTTATGCCCTTTTAAGAAAAGGCATAAACGGTAACCAAAGGACCACGTGGTGGTGTAAGTTGCTTTATGAAGTGACCCACTTTTATAAAGAGAAGTGTGGATCACTTTTACAATTGAATTACTTCATGAAAAATAAATAACTCTAAAATAAAATAAAATATTAAAGCTACTTATAGTCATTCACTTTTATACTTGAAGTGAAATACAGTTTACAATTTTAGCATGAACTTTTTCAAAAAAAAGTAACAAAAGAGAGACTTGAACTCAAGACATCTTACTTAATAAGGAATTTTTTAACCAAATGGTCAAGCAAAATATATTGTATTGTTTTGCAAGAGGATTGTTGTTGTTTTTGGTTCTTTTCACACAAGAAAAAAATTTCACTTCTCGATGACAACAAGGGTTATATCTCGATTAGCTTACCTAGAAGATGCACATTTTCCTATCTATTTCTGATTTTCCGAGATTGCACAGGGCACGGGGCAAAGAGAATATGCAGATCTAAAAGAGTAGCAACCCAGAAATAAATAATATAAAACCAAAATAATACTTTGCAAAAATTTTAAAAATGAGTATTCAAGCTTTATACCTTCGGATCTGACTATCATGGTCGTATCTTGGGAAAATGAAAACCTTTTCGAGTGAAACGAAAAGTGTTCCAGACTAAAACGAGTGCTCTGGATGCAATGGAACAGTCCTTTTGGCCAAAAAATGTACTAAAATGATAGAAAATGGAGATGAGGAAACTTGACTTCACTATCTCAATCTACAATATGAGCGAGTCTTCAAACATGCTCTGATACCATGTTCGACAACAAAGGTATTCCAACAGAGGATGAAAAAATTCAGTAACCTCTCACATAACCAGATCAAAGATGAAAACACTGATGTTTTGACGTGGTAAAACTCCTATGGGGAAACATCCATGGCCCCAGCCAACGCAACCACTTGGAGCAGTTTATTAATGCAAAAGAAAAAGATTACAGAGAGATTTTACAAGAGATTTTCTCACAATCGATCATTGGAAAATGACCCTCCATTCTCTTTAAATATATATCATGGACCAATCAGGTGTCAAGACATAGATCAATGGTTGTTAAGATCGAGGAGAGTATGAACTGTCGGATCACTCTATGTTGGGAACATATCGTGACCGTCGGATTTCCTAACTACAAATGCATCATAATGCATACTAAAGAAACACACTAATAAACACACTTTTATCTAATGACACATTAGACCAAGTAGATATTAACTAACTCCTAAGTGTCTAAATATCCTAACAATGACCTATTGGGATTCTTCGAAAATTTCTTGAGAATTTTTCTTGACTAATTTTTCCTCAAGAGACTTGTTTTTCCTCCTTTATTTAGTCAATTCGTCTAAATCACTAATCAATTATTCTTCAAGATCTACTATGCCTTCTTATCAATCTTCTTCTTCTTAATCTGTTTGACATGATGAGCATATTTATTCTTGTTTTGTGCCTACATATTATTTCACTCTCTGACTTTGTGATGTGAGATTCCTCAAAATAAAGATCATGTAGCTTATTCCAAAGTTCTTTGGCTAATAAAAATTTTCCAACTTTCTCTCTTACTGGATCAAATAATCCTTCCCAGATGAAATCCATTACTATTTTTTTGTTTCTTTTAAATTTATTCTTGGCCTCAGTATTCAGTTTCTTTGTAGTGATGTATCCTGTAACAACTAAGTACAAAACACCATGCCCATGTGCTCCTAGAAATGATTTCATCCTGTTTCTCATTCTGACCATCAAACTGTGGTACTCTAAACTCAATGTACTCCATGATCTTCCTTCCACTTCTTAGATTTTTTTCTTCAAGGACCTGCTATGATACCAATTGTTGGAATACTGAGAGGAGGGGGTGAATCAGTATGAGCACTTTTACCACTTTTAACTACAATATATAAATTTCAATCTTATTAGTAGTATATCATCAATTTATCGTCTATGATTGCATTAAATATATCATGAGCATATAAACATAAGGATAATCACATCAACAACATCACATCAAATACACATTACATCATAATTTACATGGAAACCCAAATGGGAGAAAACCATGGAATGCTTTCTTATATATCAGAGAATACATTCATTTTACCCCTATTTACAAGATCCAACCTAAAGGAAGATACAACTCCCTGATTTCTATGGCTCCAAAGGAGGCTAAAACCCCTCGATTCTCAGGCTCGAACCTGAAGGAAGCTCCAAATCCCTGTGTTCTATGGTTCCAACTAGAAGGAGGCTACAACCCCCTTACTCTCAAGCTCCAACCTGAACGAAGCTCCAAATTCTTGTGTTATCCGACACCAACCAGAAGGAGGATACAACCCCCTTTCCTTACCCCATCTTGCCGACCTGAAATATAAATGTAGACCAACTATCACTACCACAATCAGTGTCACTATCACTATCACTGCCACTATCACATCAAACTATAACCTGCCAACCTGTCACTTGTTGAGGAAAAGGTATGAAGAACCTTACTCAATAATTTTTGTATCTTGTCGGGATAAGGCAAGATAGTTGGTAATGTCACCCAAATTTTATATCCTTTAATCCAAAAAAATATCCTAATCCACAAATAATATGTACTAGGGACTAAGGTTGATTTTGTATGTTATATGTAACTATGTAAAAGAAAGAAAGAAAAGGTATACATAAGAGTGTACAAGAAAAGAGACGAGAATAAAAGTAAAATATGAACAATATCATTTATATACACAGGTAAAACTAAAATCAAAGATCTGATTTTTATATTAATTTCATTCTGAGATACAAAGAAAAATTCTCTTTACAAACCCGTGAGAGGGTGGGACCAAAGTCATATTTAGAAGTCTCTGATGGAAACAATACAAAAAGACTCTGACAACAAAAGAAACTAAAGCTAAAGATTTGGATCAACTTGTCATAAAAGTGTTTTCATTGGACTCTGCAAAATATCCTTTATCAGTCATGAAATATAATCCATAAACAAACAAGAACACACACACTGCCAAGAAAGATGAGAACCTTTAGAAACAGGCTGCTGAAAGATATCATTTAATTTTAAATCTTGCTTCATTCAATAAGACCCTGTTGTCATGAAGATGGTTTAGATTTATAGTACACTCAGAATGAATGAAGAAAAATAAGTATCTCACAAGTACAAAGAAAACCTTATATCATAAGGTCTCCTCTTGTTCTATGCTCCTTTGTCTCTTCTTTTTATTGAGATTGTATTCTTCTTCAAACAAGTTATGGTAGTTCAAATACCTTTCTTTTGTTAAGATTTAGTTATCTTAACCACTAGTTTGAGTCAAATAGATAATAATAAAATAAATATGGGTCTATTAAATAATAACTAAATAGTTGGCATCCCTAATCTCTTTGTTAAATTATGACTCCTCCTTGTTACTCTATTTTTATTGACTTCAATAATCGACATAATGTGAAATATAATAACCCAAAATATGCTCAAACACTTTCCTTGTAACTTCCATTCATATAAATAGTTAATCATTTTATCATTAAGAAAAATAAGCATGCCTATTGACCAAAAATAGGATAATATCCATGTTTTTCGAAACATTTTTCCTAAATATATGCTTGTTCTCCAAAAAAACAGTATGTTATCATATTAATAACAACATCAAAAACCATATTTTCTATGAGAGGCGGTTTGCCTCTCTTCACTATTTCCCTCCTTTGATCCTTATGTTGTCCTTACTTATGTAGAAGCCTTAGGTTGATTGGAACCTAAAGGATGGATTTCGTTGATGACATGGGAGTAATTGTCTTTGAGGTGGAGATGGGAGGACACTGATTTAGAGGAATTTTCTGAAGATTTAGAGGAATTGGCCACTTCTTTCCCTTTATCAATCTCTGGTTTGGGCATGGTAGTTTTGAGCCTTTTACTTGTATGTGAGGAATGATTTGGCAAAGCAATGCGATCATGTTGGGCATTTGGAGTGAATGGCAGTGGAGGAGGAGGAAATGTCAATGATAATGTATGCCAACCATTATGATGTGCAATAGGCTCATGGACGATCTATTTCCAACCATCATTGGAAGGTGGTTTTGTCTACATAGAAACACTAGGGGAAACACTGATACTAGAGAAGTTTTGATGTGGCTGGAAAGGAGGCCTCTCCGGTCAGGGTTGGAGAATACCTTGGCCAACTAGGCTAAAGAAAAAAACTTGAAAATTTTGATTTAGTTCTTACATATCAATGTCAAAATGTATTGAGAATCGTGGCCTTCTATGGACTCTTTACCAATTTTTCCTCTACCTTTCTTTGCACCTCTGCCATTGTTTCCCCTACTAAAAAAATTCATCTTGGAGAAATATTTCAATCAGAATAAGAAACTTTTTAACAATCTAGTCACTAATACTCTACGTAAATAAAATCAAGATGTTGTCTCTATTATTCACAACAAAAGTATACGCAAACCATTCATTGATACAATCCACCAAATAATGAATTTAATAATTAATTGCAAATGGACATGGAATTGTAGGGTTGTTGGGAAGATGGGGGGCTTTGAAATGAATGAAAAATGATATCATGAAGGGAATGAAAAAATGGATATTGTTCAAGCAAAATGGAGAGCCTTCCCTTATAAAACAATGCCTTCATATTGAAACCTTCACTCAAATCATCATCCAAATCATTTGAATGAATTTATAATAATAGAATAGGGAAGTGAGTTAAATGTTACTGGGAGAATCATGGGCATATAATGAGTGGAAAGTGATATCATGGACGAGAGTAATATGGTTACTGTTCTATTAAATAAATTATCATTCATTAATTATATAGCTCATAATAATATTCTTTGCTGGAAACATTTTGCCATTGTTCGCCAAGCAAATTTAGAAATCAAGGCTCCCCTCAACCAAATATTAGTTGAGCCGCAACCATTTATTTTATAACACTTCATCATACAACATCCATGAACTACAACCTTTAAACTATTTAATATCAAATTTGAGGAAAATTACAGAACTGTCAACTTTCGTAATCTTCCTTTTCTTTTTCAAAACCATAGATGTTCTTTTAAAATGGTAAAGTGATTTGTAGGAGACCATTAAAAAATATTTTTTGCTTGGAAATAATTATAAATAAAATATTTTAAATCGGCATGAAATATTGAAATGAATCATAAGGACCTTTTGACGGTGCATAAAAAATTTCTCTATAACATCAATTCATTAGTAGCGAAATCAAAGTGGCTTGAAAACCCCAGTCTGAGTTTAATAATCAACAACTTATATTAACTTCAGAAGTAAACTGAATTCCTCATGGATAAATAGCACAATGAGCCCACGATTTTTTGGTTTTGAATCAATGTTATGGATATTGGGGAAAGAAACAAGACTTCAAATTATTTACATGTTCAAATTCAATGGGAAACAAGGCCTGGAATGAAACATAGTAGGCATGAAGTTTGCAGTGCATCCCATAAGCATGACGATAACAATTCCTCCCCAAACATAGTTTCCTGGAAAAATTCCAAGATGAAAACATTTACCACATACAATTATTTCATGGTCTAGGTCTGGATAGAGTAATACATGAAACCTTTATTTCCCTTTTATTTTACAGAGAAACACAATACTTTAGAAATTAATCATAGAATCTGACCGAACACAAACTTATTTACAGTAAAATCCTTTTCCAAAAGTACAATTGCCAATGATTGTTCCAAACGTAACCAAACCATGTAGTTCAACAAGAGTAGAACGTCGAACGATATTTGGGGTTCAAATAAATTTTACACCAACAAGAAATAAAATATGATCAAAATGAATTTTTGATGCAGACCCCCGAACCCTCCGGCCGAGGTCTAGGTAGGATCGTTATAAATATTCCTTCTTGAGTCTGATTGACTCTTTGGTTTTCCCCACTGGGAATCCTCCACACACTCGGCAGTGTATCCATAGGTCCTTATGAGTATTCCCTGTGTGATCAACCACAAAGCACCACTCAAGTCTCCCGATCTCAATAAGATCATGCCCTTTGCTGAACCGAGACTTCAGGTTTTTCGATTCCGCGATCCCTGTTGTCAAGAGTTCCTATCTCTACAACCTTTGAAAACCCGAAATGTCTAATTCCGATGCATTCAGCAAAGGTTTCCTTCCCAATGGGATTTTTCACTTCATCGGGGTTTCAGACTTCGCGACTTCGCAAATCTAGATGCAAGGCTCCCAGTCCTTCGACCTCCAGAACCCCGAAACGGTCAACAAGGTTTGACTCTACCTATTTGACGAAGGCACGCCACTTGTCCACTCAAATACTTTCTATCTCTGATGTGGAATCTCACCACCTATCTCTCTTCCTGGCTTTCGGGACTTGAACAAGCCTCTGACTACCGTCCCCCTAACACTTCGAAATCCTGAATTCCAAAATCCTTCACTTAAGAATTATTTTCGCGATTCAGGAGTTAGAATGACCACGGATTTTTTCTTACACTCCGGACTTACGAACTACGAATCCCCAAAATGATCCGCCAGCTCACAATAGATCACGATCAATGGTCCACATTGAGTCTCACCTCCTGAAGGGTGGATTCATCCAACGCTTAACCTCCTCACAGCTTCACTGAATCCCACGGCCTTCGCGACTTCGCGAGTTCTCCACAGAGGATTTCAACCACTCATTTCTTCCTTGAAGAGTTCTGTGAAACGAACCAATGTTCCTCATATGAAATTTTATTCTACAAAGCGACTTCACTCTGTCTCCCTCTTAACACTTTCAAAGGTACTAACTCTCCTGAGCTTTCTCTTGCAAACTTGAGCCTCAAAAAGGACTCTTGTGCACACTCCATGCGAAACTCTTTCAAATACTTCCAAGTATTTGATTCTTCGACTCTGTGCACCCTCTGCAACAATAGTCCCTCACCTTTCAACCTTAGTTGATAAGGTTAAGGTCTCAACTAGCCTGCGCACACCTTGCACGGCTTCTGTGCTCCACCTGCACTTCTGCTGGAATGAGAACAACTGTATCTCTCCTGAGATTTCTGAGATAAAAATCAGAACCTTTGTCAATGCACACCTTGAAGACCTTTCACTGCACTCCTTGCAGGAACTTCTCTCACTTAGGAAGAGAAACAATTGAAACTCATTCTCTCTCTCCTTTTCTGACTTCAAACATTCAATACGAAATCATACCTACACACAGTATTAAAACAAATGCATAACAGAGAGAATAAACAACCATAATCATACCATTCACCATGTATAAACAGAAAACATCATGACACCTTGAAATCTGATTCAAAGCTTCATATATTAATTCAAAGCTCCTGTACATGGACCTTTTCTCTACATCTCTCTCTGCAACTCTCTTCTTCTATCCTGTGCTATGTTAATGTTACAACAATGCAACTAACTCTATGATACAAAGGTGAGGGTGTCTATATCTGGTTTTCCCTCCTACTCTTCTAAACTATCTAATCTATATTTCAAATCTACCTACTTTCATTAACTGGGTTTAAATGATTTTTACATTGACGGATGAGACCAAATTGCTCACGATTTGTTTACAATAGCCAGACATAAATGCAAGTATGCTTCTATCTATTTCATTTATATCCGCTTCTTGATATTTCAAAACATTTCAAAACGTGAAAAATGTGTTGGCGCTTTTCCCAACTAGCTTCTGTGTCCATGCTTGCTTGGCTACTGATGATGCTCCTGCATCAATTTTGCACATCCCTAATGCAAAAAATCCACCGTAGACTTTGTATCAATAGCATAAATACCATGTTTTCTTTAGAAACAACACAATTTTATACCCTAACCCAAACACATAGTTGAGCTATATTTCTAGTTCGATTTGTTCAAATTCCCAAAGGAAAAACAAGGAAAACCCAAATCGAAATGTGATTTCTCACAACCGTAGTGTTTTAAAAGAAATGTTGTAAACTTTGGAGAACAAATACATTTTGTATGCAAAATACTAGAGCCAAAAAAATGATTTTAACTCGAGCAGAGCTTAAATTTAATGAATGAAGAGATAAGTTTCATACCTATAAGAGTAATGCTAAGGAAACCACAAAAAAAAACTCCTTTTCACCTAGGGCCAAAAATGTTGGAGTTTCTATTTACCGAGTGCCCACAACAAATACCAAAAACATAGTAAAGGTGGCATCCTCGAGATAGGGTAAGAATGTCATGGAATAAATGCATGTCTCTTCCCATATACCATATATTATATTTCCTCAACCACAACATAGTGAAGTTCGTTAACTTCCATCAACCCTTCACACACATGTCAACTACTTTGGAAAATTTACTATACGAATTTCAAATATCAAAAATCGAGTCCAAAACCAACACATGGATCCACAACATATATAATTTTCCAAAGAAATTCCATACCACATGATGACCCATTTTCCAAATATAACATAAGTTTTCAAGCAATTTGTGCTTAGTGTTAAAGTATAGATGTAGAAAGGGAAAGAATGTTTAACGACATAAACATTTCTTTTCAAATCAAATTACAATCTAATCATCCACAAATTACAAACTAATCAAAGTTTTTATTTTGTTCTCAATTGTGAAATTATTCCTGTAACGAGCTCATAGGAGAAGCTTGGAGATCTTAACAATATGAATCATTTCCTTTTATTAATGTTCTAAGGGGGTCCCACCTTTTTAGTATTAATAATATGTACATATAAATGCATTGCAACTTATTTGAAGGAAAGGATCTCGAGTTGCGCTTTTTTTTAGGCGTCAACAAACTGGTGACTCCACATGGAAATATGTTATCAATAGATTTAAAGCTTGGAATGTTTAGCTCCATAGAACAACAAAAGTAAGTGATTAAAATTGTTCAGAAAATAGTTACACAACAGGGGGGGAAATATGGTTTAAGGGAAAAAAGGAGATGGGATTTCAGGAGATAACTTATGGAAAGTGAGATCTATGAGGGGAAATGGTCCTGTATGGATAAAAACCAATAAGGTTCACAATTTATAACACTTTTAAAATTTCAAGGAGAATTATTTTGATATGATCTTGAATATCAGGATGGAGGGAAGAAATAGAGAGCAGAAACAAGGAAGAAAACAAAACCAATTATACTACAACAATATTGAAAGAGCAAATCTATTCCCTTGGTGTCTCAAAAGGAAGATAAAATAGCAGTTGTGTCTATCTTATTTTCATTGATCAACAATACTTACAAAATGACATCATTATGGAAAAATTGTTCCAAACTTTATTTCTAATGACCATGCAAAAAAAAAAATAGAAAACAAAACTCAATAAACCAAAATGACAGAAAAAGCGTAAGACGAAAATATATAAAACAATCATATTTACAAAAAATTGAGTCGGTGTTCAAGTTGGTTCCACACAATGTTTCAAATGGGAACCATTAGTACTATAAAAAAAAAATCAGTAATCCATGTCCGAGTATAAAAGTGATTTTGAATGGACCTAGCCATAAATTTTGGAATTTAGAGTGTATCCCTCTCTCAACATGAGCTGAATCCCACAATAATACTTTGCCATCAATTTTATATCCAACAATATTTTCTCTTTTGTTAAAATACTTCTTCATTGTTTGTTGCTTCCCCTTCAAATTTTCCAAGGAAACATTTCTTTGTTCTTCCAGGGCTAGTAGTGTATTTATCCTTTGAGAAACATCAAAAGAATTTAATTCTTCAGTATGTAACATCAACCATAAGGAAGAAAGTTCCAATTCAACAGGTAGAATAGCCTCTTGGCCTTATACGAGCTAGAAGGAAGTAAATCCTGTACTTGCTTTGGTGGTAGTACGGTCTTCCCAAAGAGCATAAGTTATAAGTGTGTTCCACTGGCGAGGTTTTTCTTCCATGATTCTCTTTATAATTCTGACCAGGTTTTTATTAGTAGAGTCTTCTTTTCCATTTCCCCGAGTATAATAAATAGATGAAGTGAAATTCTTGACACCTAGTTTAACCATAAATTGAGTCAATTTTTCTTAAATGGAGGATAGACCATTGTCTATAATGATTTCTAATGGAATGCCAAATCTATAAAATATATTAGACTCTAGAAAATAAATTACTTGTTCATCTTATGCATGTCTAAGAGGGATAACCTCGGTCCACTTAGTAATGTAATCAGTGGCTATCAAAATAAAGATATGTCCTATAGAGGATGAAGGATTGATTGTACCAATAAAGTCTAGACCCCACTTAGAAAAAGGAAAATATGGAAGGACAAGCTGTAAAGGCATGGAAGAAAGACGTTCTTTACTAGAGAATGTTTTTCATTTATCACAGGATCTTGCAAATTTATAAGAATCACAAAATATCAAAGGCCATTAATAACCATTTATTATGATCTTAAAATAAATATCTTTAGTAGAAAAATGGCCACCAATATGGATGACAGATGTTGATGATCCATGTAATTTTTTGTAATAATTTATGTTCTTCTTCATCATTTACACATTGTAGCAACAAACCATCAACAAATCCTCTAAACAAGGAGTACCCTAGAATGATATAATTAGAAGCTTCAAGGAAAATTCTCCTTCTTTGATGAGGATCCAACTCATCTGGGCACATTTGATACTGCAAATAATACACCATATTTGTATACCAAGGATACTCAGATATAGATAGATTTTGATTTTCAATATAAAATAGTGTTGAAAGAGGGTTATTTTGATTGCCCAGTTCTTCACTTGGCTCAACATGTTGAGCTAAGTGAAGGGATAAGTTTCATCCCTTTATTTTATTTGAAGTCGTGATTGTCAAATCATGCTCCCAAATTTTTGCAAGCCAATGTGCAATTTTTCCTAAAAGATAAGTTTGTGAAAGTAGAAATTTGACAGTAGGAAAAGAGACCTTTACCTCCATATGTTTGCCCAAAATAAAATGACGAATTGTTTCTATAGCTTTGACAAGAGAAAAATCATGTTTTTCAATATAAGAATATTTGACCTCATCATATGATAGACTTTGACTCATGTAATCTATAGGTTTTTCATTTTTCTGGTCATCACATTGCAAGAGGATAGGAGAAATTGCTTCCTCAGTGGCATTGGAATATACTATAAAATATTTCTCAAAATTCATTTTCGCCAAAATCAACGTAGAAATCATCGCATTATTAATCCTAAGGAAACCATTCTTGAAATCATCTTTCCAAGAAAAGGAATGATCTTTATTCAAGAAATTATTGATTGGTTTAACCATGACAGCAAAATCAGGAACACATCTATGAACAAAACTAATAATTCTCATGAAATCTTGAACTTATTTCTTGGAGGTGGTGGTAGGGAGCCTTAGAATGGCAGTAATCCTCTCAGGATCTATACTTATTGCTGAATTAGAAAAAATGTGACCAAGAATCTTACCCTTCGTGACACTGAAAATAGACTTGGAAGGATTTAAAGAAATGCCAAATTTTCTACAGTGCATGAGAAATTTTCTAAGATGATCGAAATGATCCAACTGGTTTTTAGAATAAAAAATCAAACAATCAAGATAAACTTGGATAATATTTCTAATTAGATCGTCTAAATCTATCTACATAACTCTTTGAAATTTGGAACGTACATTAGATAAACCAAATGGCATATGTTCATAAGAAAAATTTCCTAGCATGTGGTAAATGTGGTTTTATATATGTCAGTCCTTTTACCTTGATTTGATTATATCCAGAAAAACTATCAAGTAAGGACATCATTTGAGACCCTGCAACCTATTGTAAAATCAAATCCATATTAGGAAGTGAAAAATGGTCTTTGATACTTTCCCTGTTTAATGCACGGAAATCAACACATAATATGATCTAACTGGTGGTTTTCTGAAAAGGGACCAGATTTGAAACCCATTCATAATACTTAAATGGAAAATTTGTATTAGCTTTCAAAAAATTTCCAATGCTTTCCTAATAGTGACTTCAAGTGCAAGACTGCTAGGTCTTTACCTTTTCCTAACTAGTTTTTCCCCTTCCTTGATAGGAATGGCATTTTGTATGAGAGAAGGATCGAAGCCACAAGTATACTCGTATGACTAGGAAAAAACAACTTGAAACACACATAGTAATTCCTTGAATTTCTCTTTCTCTTCATCATAACATTGTGAACCTAATTAATCGTATTTGGAGACTCAAATGTCCCAATATTCAAAGAAATGGTATCACCAACTTTCCTTTTTGACTCCTCTTTATGTGTTTCTTTGTTTCCTACAACACTTGATGGAAATGAACTTTTGAGAGGAGTCAAGCCTTTAGGAAATTTGTCATCTTCAACAAAGATGATTTATTTGGGCTTAAAAGGTTCATTTTGTATGAAATCCCAAATTCCATCATCACTAGGGAAAACTTTCCATGATTCTACGTTATCAGGGAGGTGAGGGCGATATAGAGATGGGAACGTACAATCAAGTCTTTAAGGTAAAAGTTGTTGAGTAGACGATGATGCAAAAAAAACTAATCTATCAGCCATTGAATTAAGTTCTGTTTTAACATGAGTGATGTTAAATGATAACATATTTGAAATCAACATCTAAACAACTTGGGTATAATGCTTATTGCTTGGTACATAAATTTTTCGTACAAGGTTCAAAACAAGTTCAAAATAACCAAAGACTGTAAGGTGGCCAAAACCAAGGTTATATTCATTTTCAATGCCCACCAATAAGGCCTAAAACTCAACAACATTGTTTGTACAAGCAAATTCCAACCTATAAGAGAAATTGTGAATTTTTCCTATAGGGGAATATAGAATAATGTTAGCTCCATTACCTTCGTTAGAACATGAGCCATCAAAATGCATGTGCCACATTCCATCATCAAAATCAGTTGGTTCAAGTATAGTATCACCTTCATTGACAAATATAGATTGCATCCCTAAATCGTCTTCTGGATAATTTATGTTAGGTTGGGGGACACTCTCTATATAAGGTGAAATTATTCCCTCCCTAAGAACTATAATGTTCTTTCCATTTTGAGGGATGGATAAATGTGTACCATCAATTGAAATGTATCCAGTCATTAAGTCTTACCACTACCTTCCAAAAATAATTGAGTAGTTACTCATTGGCATGTTAATTACGTGGATATTGAGAGTTGTCCTTATCTTAGGATGTGCACACAAAACTAGGGTTACATCCTCGATTTCACCTATATTTGATTGATCCAAATTATTATAAGAGAAAATACTTCTAGAATTTCCGTTGGTATAAGATAAGTCAATCTCTTCCATGATAATTTTAGACATCACACTTGGACCAGATCTAGCATCAATTAGGCAGCATTGATCTATTTTATCCATGATTTTTATTGAGATATAGAAAGGGTTTTTTTTTACAGGGTTCCTAAAGTTATTTACACCTATCGTATTTATAGTTGAATCTTATTCCTTTGACTCTTCAAATGGATTGGATATGGTGGAAACCTTACCTTCCATAAAGTCCTTAAGATGCTTCTTTTTTTATGGGACAACAACCATGTCCAAAAGGGTAGCATCAACTTTGATATTAGCCAATTGGTTAAGGATATTGTACTTGGAAGAGGGAATAAGAGAATATTCTCCTTGATCACTTGAAGTTTTGATAGTTTATGTATCGACATTTTGAGAAGTTGAGCTTGGGGTAGAAGAAGTGTGGGCAAAATCAAATTTTCTCTTGGTAGTGTAATATTTATTCTTAGTATTGACTACCATAAAATGCTTTGGTTCATCCCAATCTAAAACAACGATCGTGGTATCAGGAATTTTTTCAAAGATCCTATCTCTATCATTTATTTTAACTTTGCAGGTGTTCTCATCATTATTTTCTTCATAGAAGTTACACCAAGTGCGAGTCATTATGGCCTTTAGATGAAAAGTGGTTTCATTGGAATTTCTAAAAGATGTTAGGGAAGAAGAAGAAGCCCCTAGGTAAGAGGAAGAGGAAATTCATTTGCATTCATAAGATATCATCCTATTATTCATATATTGCATAAGTTGTAGAATGAAAGACATGTATATTTGCTTGACCAAGTCTCCCTTAAGAAGACCAGTTCTCTCAAGTTTTTCTTCATATTTTGAGTAAGTCTTAAGGGTGGAACCGAGATTTTCAATAGCCTTTTATTCAATTCCATGACAATAAGGAGAAGGTAAAGCATTATAATAGTTCATGAATGTAGCTTAATTTTGAGGACGGTTTAGTTTAAGAATTTTATTGTATAACTTATTGAAACGAAGGTTAAAAGACTTAATGGTTTCACCATATTTATAGGAACTATTAGTTTTTTCTCTTAACTGATCAACTGGACTCTTGGGTTGTCCATAAGTGAACTTAAACCAATAGAAAAATTCTTCCCAAGTTGAAATGATTTTGGGTGGGAGATCAAAACAATCTCCTGCAACTTTCCCTTAAAGAGAATTGACATATAAACACATGCAAGTTTCGTTATCATTAGCCCCTATGTTATGACAAGTGTTAGAAAATTCTACTAGGTGTTTGTTTGTGGTAAAAATATTGTTTCCTGAGAACCTAGGTAAATGATCCTTTAATTTAGGTAATGGTTGGGTGGCTAGTGCGAGATTCAAAGGAGAAGACACATTGTTGTCATAGGGGAAGACCTAGGGTTCAGCTCCAAGAGTGCACCAACAAGCCCTAGCTACTGGCCCTTTCGAAAAAACCTTCGAGGCAGATGTAG
>SNQJ01S0016983.1:38641-53441 GCA_010110895.2 Picea sitchensis
ATATCAAGTAGATAGACTACCAGAACAATGCAACATTTATATATTGTTTAACTACTTAGCTCTACTCTGCATACTATCTATCATATCTAACACATAAATGCAATAATAGTATACCAAAAGACCAAGAACAGAGTATCAATCACATACAACATAATATATACGTGGTTCACCCTCTCTCTAGGGATACGTCCACAGAACTATGCTTATAATATATTATGATGAAGCATACAGTTTTTGTCTGCGCTCTTAGCTAGAAGATATTATTTCTTCTCCTCTTTGTCTCTCCCCTTCCTATGCACCCAGATGCAGGACTGATCTCTGCACCCAACTGGATATCTTACAATACCAGAAGGCTCTCACACTTAGCACTTCTCTCTCACACAACAATAATCACTCGCATCAATAACAAAACTAGAATGAACCCCCTTTCCTCATCTAGGTTCTTATTTATACATTAAAATAGCTCACCGATATCCTTAGGCTGAAACCTAGGTGTCAAAACCCTAGATACCAAAACCCTAGGTGTCTAAAACCCTAGGTCAACTTGAACCACATTTTCAATGCTTCACCAACCTATCTTTCCTTCCTTCTCACACTGTGCTCCAAAGCATCCAACAGTGGATTTTTCCACTTGCTAATTTTTCCACGAACCTTCTTCCTTGTTGATCTGTCATCCTTGATATCCTCATCCAATGACTTGCTTTCTCGGAATTTTCTCCATATTTTCTACTCTTTTCCTCACTTCGACCCAGTAACAATCACTGTGTCTTCCGCGCAGTTCACATTTTGGATTTTCTTCCGTGATCTTCACTTACTTCCACACCCAAGGGAAATAGTTCCCCCAACACTCACCTATGACTCATCTCGAGGCACTTCATATCTGATCCTTCTTCTTTGCCTCCACTTCAAACTATGCAGGGAAGTCTTTTCTTTCTTTTCTATGCCTCCTTCCCTTCCCTGTGCAGACTATCTTTTCTGTGTCTGGTACCCAGTTTCAACTGCACCTGGTACCTAGGCCCTTTTCCTCATTCTTTTATTGATATTTGCTAGGCAACTGGTTTTCATAATACAATTTCAATCGGCTCCCATTTACCAAACCTTCCTTCCATTCTCCATTCAGAGTCTTCAAATGCACAGCTCCTCCTTCTATAACATAGGCGATCTCATATGGCCCGAGACAATGAGTTATGAACTTCCCAGTATGATTCATGAACTTACTGTCATATACCAATACCAAATCACCTTTCTTAAACACCTTCTTATTGATGTCTCTGTCATGGTAGGCCTTCTCTCTTTCCTTCTGTACTTGTTGATGGAATCCTGCAAGAAATATGTCTTCTTCTAGTTCGACCAACTACGCAAGCCTCTCTTGAACAGCGCCAGTGTCATCCATATCTGTAAAGGCAGTGATTGCTAAGCTTGGTACCAAATATTCCATTGGGACAACAACTTCAAGACAATAAACCAAATTGAAAGGGGTTTGCATTGTTAGCTTCTTACAAGTAGTTCGATAGACCCATAATATTGTCGGTACTCGTAGATCCCAGTCATCCCTGTTCACACTGCAAATATTCCTCAACATTGTCTCCAAGATTTTTTTGAATGCTTCAACTATCCCATTCGCTTGTGGATGATAAGGCATCATCTTCTGATGGTGTACTGCAAATTCCTGAGTTAAGGATTCAATGGTTTTATTGATGAAATGTGTGCCTTGATCACTCATAAATATTTTTGGTCATCCAAACTTGGTTATGATGTCATTAAGTATGAAGCGCGCAACTGTAGTTGCACTACAGTCCTTAACTTATCTTTCTTCATCCCATTTGGTCAAGTATTTTGTCGCAGTAATGATGTACCTTGCTCCTATGTGCTTTCCTGGTGGATTTATAGGTCTTATGAATTCAATGGCCCATTTATCAAATGCGTGTAGGGTTAGCTATGGTGCTAAAGGAATTTCATCTTTTCTGGATGATTTCCCAATTCTTTGGCATACATCGCAGGCTCTGTAATAGTCCTTGGCATCTCTGTGCAAGGTAGGCCACCAAAGGCCATCTCTAAGAACCTTTTGCGCAGTTGCTTTCCCTACGTAATGTCCTCTTGTGATGCCTTCATGATATTTTGCGAGGATCAATGGTCGCTCTGCCTCCATAACACACCTTCTCAATATCTCATTAGGTCCCATCTTGTATAGTTGTCCAACTATTAGCGAAAATTCTACAGCACACACTACTAGTTGTTTCTTCTGGGGAATTGTATACTCACTAGGTGTCATTCCTGTTGATAGGAACTAAACTATTTCTACGAAGTGGTCATCAATATTTCTAATGGCCAGTAACTGTGGATCCGAAAATGCATCCTCCAAACTAGTTGGCTCTTTTCCATGTTCCAAACTGGACAAGTGGTCAGGACCTTTGTTCATTCTTCCTGGTTTAACTATGTTCTGGAAGTCATATTCCTGAAATAGCAGAATCCATCTGCATATTATCCCCCCCAGCACTAGCTTGTTGACTAGGCATTTCAGCTCAGAGTAATCAGTAAACATTTTAAAGTGTCCTCCCAACAAGTAGTGGCGAAATTTCTGCAGTGCATACACCATGGCTAACCCTTCTCTTTCAATGGTGGTGTAATTAATCTCAGTTGTGGATAGTTTCCTTCTAGAAAAATCTAACGGATGGTCAATATCTCCTTCCATAGGTTGTGCTAACATTGCTCCTAAGGAAATAGAATATGCATTGACATGCACATGAAATTCCTTACTCCAATCTGGAAAAACCAGAATAGGCGTAGTAACCATTTTCTGTTTCAGTGTGTAGAATCTCTGCTGGCATTATTTTGTCCAACTAAACTGACAATATTTCTTCAAAATATTCTCCATGGGTGTTGTAATTTGGGCGTATCCCTTAATGAATTTCCTGTAATATCCAGTATGTCCCAATGCAGTGCGCAACTCTTTGACTGAAGTGGGAGGGGGTAGATCAACTATGATGGAAATTTTAGATGGATCTACCAACAATCCCTGCTTGCATACAATATTACCTAACAACACTCCAAATGGGGAGAAAAGGATTCACTTATTCAGATTCAAGGCAATTTGACACTGCCTTCATTTGTCCAACATTAGCCTTAGACATTCAATGTGTTTTTTCAATAAGATAAAAATAGTTCAATCATCAAAATATGCTTCTAGAAATTTATGTAGGGACTCCTTGAATGCTTCGACCACCACCCTAGAAAAGATGGCTAGGGCATTCTTCAATCCAAATGGCATCACTGTATATTGATAGGATCCCCATTATGTTGCAAATTTGGTCTTATGGAAATCTTCCTTGGCAATCCGGATCTGATGGTATCCTAAAAATCCATCTATAAAAGAATATACCTCCTAGCCTCCCACATTATCTAACACTTAGTCAGTGAATGGTGTAGGGAAGGGCTCATGCATACAAGAATCATTCAAATTTTTGGGATCTACACAGATCCTAATCTCTCATGTCTTCTTTTATTGAATCACCATAGGGGATGATAGGGCTAATCCACTCTGATTCTTAGACAGGTTCTCTGATTCCTGCTTCCAGCATTCTGCCAAGGTCAATCTTCACTTTCTCCTTATATTTAGGGTTCAACCTGTAGGGTAACTGTTTGAATGGTTTTTCATCTGGTTTCAAAGGGATCATCATCTCTCCCATAGGCCCTTTAATGCCCTTCATATTAGTGAACTTGGTCAGAAACAAGTCCTGATATTCATGCAATAATTCTGTAATTTTGTCAATGGTAGCAACATCCCAGTAATCTCTGACATTGGAAAGCTTCAGTGTCTCCTCTGTTCCTATATTGAATTTCTTAATCTTGATCGGTTGTCCAATGAAAGGTAGCTCAACTCTTTCTCCTTCCACATCTCTTTGTCCTTTTGTTTCTGCAATGTTCACCTTCCTTGGATCATCCTCTTCATCAACATTGATGTTGTAATAGAGTTGCAGTTTCTGGAGAGGCACAGTCCATTCATCCTCTTCTTCTTCCAAAGGGAGGCTAGATGCCTCCTCAAATACTTTATGTCTTACGATATGCAATGCTTGATCTACTGAAGGATATTGACTTTCAAATAAGTAGGTGGTTACAAAATTTTGAGTCATACCTTCCCAATCTGCAGTGATGAGGCGCAACTCTGCTTGAAGGTACCAGTTGATAGGGGTTGTGTCTTGCGTGTTGATGAATCTGTGCACCCACTTCTCTTGAGGAGTGTCGCTCCAGGCCTCTTCGCAGTTTTGCACATGGTTCTTTGGGAATCTTCAACCTATGTACCTTACTTCGCAACCTCGTGCTTGTGCTGAGAACCATGTTGTCATCAAAGTACGACATTGTACCCAGTATGTAATGTTGTTTTTGTGTGTCCCCCACCATCTTGTTGGCATTTCTTTCAAAGCCTCATCCATTGCCAACAAATGTTGTTTTGTTGGTACACTTTTTTCAAAGTCCGATAAGAAGGTTTCTAAAGGATTCAGACCATCAAAGGTGGGTAAGTTACTTACTATTGTGTCAATCTAGCGAACTTCTATGGTTAATCTAGAACATATCCTTGTATATAATTCATACATTTTTTTCTTCCAATTCTCCAGTGCTTCTTCTGAGTCTGATGAAAACGTGTTGTCACTTCACCAGCTTAGGTTTCCATTGGTCGTAGGATTAATGTAATCCTGTTGTTTGGCTGTTAATTTGTATATTTTTTCCAGTTCATATGTGTGGTCTTCTTCTTTGATGGGTTCTATGTATCGCTGACCTTCATATGGATCTAAAGGTGCAATGACCCTAAGGCCATCTCTTTCAAAATTCATATCTCTTTTCTTGAAATAAACCACAGTGGAATTATTAAAAGACCAATCAATTCCTAACAGCACGGGGTAAGGACAAATATCATCAACTATCTCAATTACTTCAAATTCTACAAATGTCCTTACTACATTGATGTCCATAGGGACATGTTCCAATCTACCAAAGGGGGTTACTTCTTTCTGATTAGCCATCCTAAGCCTGATAGGGGAATATATCAACTTAGGTTTTCCCATCAGTTCCCAAGTCTTATTTTTCATGACATTGACCTCTGACCCTAAGTCGAGGACGACATAGTCTATATCATACTCTTTGATTTGAGCATTCAAGTGTAATTCCTTGTCTTTCCTTCTATTCTTGGATAATTGATGTATTGCTTTATGCTGTAAGGGATGTGTCCTTCCTATCTCATACTGTCTGATTAACTTTTGTAGCTCTTGTACAATTTTCTCATCTTTAATTATCTCTATAAACATATACAAGAAACTGACAAGTTTACTTGCCTCTTTTCCATCTCTGGGTGAATCAGACTGATCGAATGCCAGAGGAATTCCATATTCTCTTAATTTTGGTCATGTTTTTGATGAAGAAACTTGGTCTCCCCTGAATTATTTTCTTGCCTCCTCAAATATTTGTCCTTCTTTCCTTGCATCAAAAGTTTGGGTCTTCTCTACATCTTTCCTGACTCCTGATTCTTCTGGAGTCTTTCCTTTGATCGCTCTGTCTTCTCCTATAGAATCACCTCCTCTAGTAATAACAACAAATCTAGGGTCTTCTCCATGGGGTTCTTCTTTGATTAGTTGTATTTTTGGGTTCTTATGAGGTCCTCTTCTTTCTTGAATCTTAGCTAACAACACAGGACAATCTTCTATAACATGCTTGAAAGAGTTGCAATAGTTGCAAGTGGTACAAGGGTTCTGACAGTCCCTTTCCAAGTGTCTTGGTTGTGCACAGTTATAACAGATTATATGTCCTCGACCTTGACCCATACCTCTGCCTCATCCTCTTCCTCTAAATCCACCATGAGGGTTGAAGTTTCCTCGTCCTAGAGAGTTATACTGCGTAGTTTTTCCTTCTTGGTGTACTTTGCCTTGAATTTTGTATATGTCCCTCGAACTTTCATGCATGAGGTCATAATCCCTACAATCCCTATCATCATGCCCTATAGACTTACAGAACATGCAATACAAATTTGTGGGTGTCTGAACATATTTTTTCATGTAATATCACTCACCTGGGCAATGTCTATTTCTGCATACCTCACACCAGGGTAGGGTAACTTGCTTCAGAGGGCTCGGAGCTCTATAGGCCAAGTATTCATGAAATAAAGGGAAGTGTTCCTTTTCGTGGCCTTCTAATTTGCATATGACACAAAATATGTCTTATATTTTATCTTTTCCCTTATCTTTCTTCATATCTTCAACCTGCAAAGAAAAACTAGTTAGCTGACTCAAGATTTGGCTCATACTTGAGCTGGATTCTCCCATAGGAGCTGATTCTAGATTCATGGCGATCTCCAGCGCCTCAGCCTGCGAAGCAATCTTATGCTACATCAGAGGGACTCAGATATGTGGTAAAAGAGAAACGATGAACCATTCCTTGTTATGTTCATATGGGATATGAAAAGTCAATCGAACTGTTAAGGTATTGAATCTTTGATTGAATTCCAAAGTAGGTTCAACTATCTTCTTCTTGATATCTTTCATCTATGTAATGCATTGTGATTCTGATTTAGGTTTCTTGAACTCTGCAATCAATGAATTCTTGATCTCATTCAAGGACTTAGGCTGTGCAAGTCCTTGGACAAGCTTCATGTACCATCTCAGTGCGTGATCCCTTAGGGTAGTACTAAATTGAGTTATTTTAACATCTTTTTCGGTGACATTATTAATATTCCATACGGCTTCACATAGGAACTAGTATTGATCAGGATCTTCAAATCCATCTCCCCTAAAAATAGGGATCCTCATCTCATCTATGATAGATCTTCCTAGGGTTCCTGACTGAGTATGTGGTGGAATACTAGTGAAAGTGCTCTGAACGCTCTAGTGGATTGGATTACTCTAATTTCTTAATGCTACTGAATCAACAGGAGGGATAATAGTACTTAATTCAGCAGTCTGCCCAGTTCCTGAAGTTTCTGGCTCTTCCCGGTGAGGTTCTTCAACTTTCCCTTCCTCTGTCCCAGTAGGTTCTGAATGCTCTTCGTCCATCAAATCTGCCTCTTCTCCACTGTAGAAACCCTCGTCCCCGTAGTTCTCCGTAAATAGGTTCTCAAGATGAACTTCTATGAACACTCTCCCACTGCGCATATGTCCATCCTTTGTGTCGTTGTCACTGTCCGAATTCTTGAAAATTAGATTTTCCAAATCTGACCAATCAATTGTATCTTCAAGATGTTCTTCTCATGTAATATCATCTTGATTCTCAACTTTAGAAAATGTAAAAAATTTCCCCTGGGTCCCTTGAATAAATATCTCTCAGCTTGGCTATATTACTCTACTCTATCAACAAAAAACTCAATGATGTACCCTTCAATGGTGTTATCGAACCAATGATCTACTACTCTTGACACAACGTTATCAAATCTCTTGACCTTCTTGATTAGTGTCGACGTCCAAACCATAGGAGGTCTAGATGTGATCTCAAACTGGGTATCTTCTAACCTAGCTAAACACTCATATAGGTCCCGATGGATCCTCTAAAGAAAATATCGTGTATATCAATAAATATATATCTTCCTAACCAATCCTATGTACTAATATTAGGGTTCTTGTTCTGGGCTTCAGCGAAGTCCTTTTCTTGATCTTCTATCCACTTCTAAATCTCTATCTTTGATGGAAACCACCTTGACATTCCCTCAAAAAGATTCTTGTCCCGGCAACGGAACCATTTGTTGGCATAGGGGCAGACCCAAGGTTCAGCTCCAAGAGCGAACCAACAAGCCCTAGATATTGGCCCTTTCATCAATACCTGCGAGGCATATGTAGTCTCACGCAAAGCAACTATGAGGGGGTTGTAGCATAGATATGTCTACAACCAAAGGGAATATCAAGTGGGTCAACTACTAGAACAACGCAACATTTATATATCATTTAACTTCTTATCTCTACTCCACATACTATTTATTAGATCTAACATAGAAATGCAATAATAGTATATCAAAAGACCAAGAACATAGTATATATCACAAACAATAAAATATATACGTGGTTCACCCTCTCTCTAGGGCTATGTCCACAAAACTTTGCTTATAATATATTATGATGAAGCATATAGTTCTTGTCTGCGCTCTTAGCTAGCAGATCTTCTTTCTTCTCCTCTCTATCTCTCCCCTTCCTGCACACCCAGCTACAAGACTGATCTCGGCACCCAACTGGAGATCTTACAATACCAAAAGGATCTCAAACTTAGCACTTCTCTCTCACACAACAATAATCACTCGCATCAATAAAAAAACTAGAATGAACCCCCTTTCCTCATCTAGGTTATTACTTATACATTACAATAGCTCACCAACATCCTTAGGCTGAAACCTAGGTTTCAAAACCCTAGATACCAAAACCCTAGGTATCTAAAACCCTAGGTCAACTTGACCCGCGTTTTTAGGGCTTCACCAACTTGTCTTTCCTTCCTTCTTGTGCGGTGCTCCAAAGCATCCAACGGTGGATTTTTCCACTTGCTGAGTTGTACGCGATCCTTCTTCCTTGCTGATCTATCCTCCTTGATCTCCTCATCCAACGACTTTATTTCTTGGACTTTGCTCTGTCTTTTCTTCTCTTTTTCTCACTTCGACCAAGTAACAGTCACTGTGTCTTCCACGCAGTTCACATTTTGGCTTTTCTTCCTTGATATTCACTTACTTCCACACCCAAGGGACAACACACATGCCAGGGGGTGGTTGTAGCATATTCCTCAAATTGGAAAAGCCCATATTTCTTAATGACCTTGGCAGTATTGGTAGTATATTGAATATGGATTTGATGACTATAGATACTACCAATCACGGATGAAGCAGAAGATTTTGAGGAGGTAGAACTTATGATACCACTACCACTATCCAAGGACATCATATTGAAGGTGAAAGGTATGGAAGGTGAATTTGAACTAGCATAATCAGATAGGGTTCACCTAAGAGCACTTTGTTGTGTATGTAAAACAAACTTTCTCCTCCCTATTTAAGAAATAGGAGTAACTTCAGGGGAAAATCCTCTTCTTCTTCAAGAAATACGAGAATTTGAGCACATGAAACAAAAATATTAAACATGTAAGAGGAAAGGTTACTCTTTATTTCTAGGTTGCCTTTGCGTTGATTCCCAATGTTCATGGGTATTTATGTCCCTTTCAATTACTTCCCAAGAGTGTTCAAGTTCAACACAGGTACTAGCAGTTTCTCACTATCTTGAATGATTTATTTAGGGATTGATTTTTTGAACTCCTGCAACTTCAATATTTGTTCCCAAACCTATCACAATTGTACATCTCATTGTATGAATTTTTTTTGTTGTTTTCCCAACAAAATTGCATCTCCAACATCTAATTGAGTGTTTGGATTTCCCTGAATATCGTTTCTCTAGTTTCTTGCAGTCCATTGCTTTATGGCCAAATTTATGAAAATAAAAGAAATAGCCATTGAAGGTGTTTCCATTCTTGAATTTATTTTGGCTTGTGAGATCTATCTTTTTATTTTCTTCTTCATTTTTACTTCTATAGCTTCCTTCCTTAACAAAGTTCATGGCTTGTAATTGGTTTTTGATTGCAATGTTTCCTTTTGAGAAGGACGATCCTTTCCCATGTTTGTAAATGGTGGTCCACTTGTCACTATCTTCTTTCTTATTGTATCCAATGTTGGACACACCTACCACACTTAGAGGGGGGGTGAATGAGTGTGGGGTTCTTTTTACCAAAACTTCCCTCTTACATAAAAGTCCTTAGTTAAAAATCACCATTAACACATTATTTATTGTTGTCATTTATAACCAGTTAGATGTGAACATATATCAACAATATATCATCAACAAATCACTTCCACAAAGAACACAAAGAACACAAGATGTACGCACAATTTTATTTTTATTACAGACTTCAATCCATGGGGTTTATCAACAACAACTGAATAGAATACAACTCTACAAGAACACCTGCTCTATATGCAAGACTCATCTTACACCCTCAGCACCAACTGAGACAAGGCAAAAATCCTCCATAGATATCAATCTGTCACAGGTACACGACCTGTCAGTAGTGCAACCCGCGTGTGCACGTGCTATGGCTCACTACAGCCCACGTATGTACACAGCCAGTATATACAACAACCTGAGTATACCTTCTGAGATATTAGGGTTTGTCCTTTTCATCACATACTCAGAACCTCTACAGCCTGTAAACACATTCTCTTTTGTCTTCCACTGTCCAAAATGAGTCACAGCTAGTCACAACACATCCAAGCTCTCCAATATCTTGTTCATGCTCCACAACCAATCAATATGAATTCTAACTCGATCATGTATAAGAAACTAGTATACCATAGCAATCATATCACAATGAATCACAAGAGAACTGCTCACTCCATAAACCAACATAAACCACATCATAACAGCCATACCAAGAATGCCTTAAACATTCATCAAACAATAAGAAAGAGTATCCATCAAGATAACCATGTAACCATACCTTTTTAACCAATGCATAAATATGATGTATCTGAGCACTGTGGACCTTCCTAGGAGCTTAATCTCAGAATCTAGAACCTCTGCATCTTCATCATCTCAAGTTTCCATGGATTTACCAACATGTACTCACCCTATATACAACCATCCCTCATACATACCCTCCCTATACATAGACAACCCACATATTGTCTTCACCCTATTCATAGACAACCCACGTATGCCTCAGAAAATAGGATTTCGAAACTTCCGAAACTTTCGTCATCAAGATCTCAGACATTGTCGAAAATTTGATGCGTCCATGAGATCCTCCTCACGCTCTCTTTCTCATAATATATNGGTCACTTAACCCATATCTAGGTCACTTCCTTATTTTAGGGTTAACCATTTTCTATAAATAGAAAGTTCTCCATTATTTTATTAAAATAATCCTTCTTGATTTTGTCATTTTACTTTATCATTAAAATAATTATTTCTTCTTTTCAATCACTTTGACTTCTTTGACCATTTGGGGATTCAAGTCATCATAGGTGGGTCCTTCAACTTCGTAAGGTCATAACTCTCAAACCATGAGGAGTTATGTGACATTCCACATACCACGAGAAATGTCATGACAAGAACTATACATCTAGGATAGTTTCACCAAAAATGTCATTGATCTTCATCTCATTATTCCACATACAAGCATGGGTTCTCTCAACCACAACACAACCACAAAGCATCTTCCCGTGAGGGATTTCACCATAAGGGGACCACTTTGGAGTTCATCCATTTTACTTATTATCAATCATGACAATACAATAATGAGTCATCTTTACATCAAACAAACTATGCATAATATATCAAATAATCCATATTCATCATGTATCAATGACAACTCATTGATCCATCTTTATCTATGCATCTTGATCCATCTTCATCGATTGGTTTTCACTTGACATATTTCATTATCATCAAGGACAATACATATTACATTGTTCATCAATCATACCATTGGCATCAATCAAACAATCACACCATTGGCATCAATGACAACATGATCCAACAATCTCACCCTTTGGCATTGATGATAATACCAACATCGATGTCAACACCACAACACCAATCGTTGATGTCAACATGTAGACAAGGCATGCTCTACATAAATAGTCATCAATCATAACCATGTGACTATCTCTCCCCATTTGATATCATCATGATCCAACAATCTCCCCCTTTGGCATTGATGGCAATACCAACATTAATGTCAACACCACAACACCAATCGTTGATTTCAACATGTAGACAAGTCATGCTCTACATCAATAGTCATCAATCATAACCATGTGACTATCTCTCCCCATTTGATATCATAACAGTGTGACTATCTCTTTCTATCAATAAACATCAATCACATCAATGTGACTATCTCTCCCCCTTTGACATCAATGGCAAAGGGCAATTCTCCTCTTGGGGTTGCTCCCCTTGTTTGGATTCCTTTGAATGATCTCTCCCCTTTTGAACAAGGGATATCAATCTGATGTAATCCTAAAAATACATTGCTCATGCCTCCCCTAAGATCATTGCTCCCCCTGGAATTATGCCTCTGTGCTCTTCCTTCATATATAGGGCTCTTTTCTAGGTATGAATCTGATAAGTATTTCCTCCTAGAATCATAGGAAGAATGACTCCCCCTATCGGTATGTATCCCCCTATCTTCAGTTGGATCATAGATCAACAAATCTCTATGACGATCCTTGGACCTATCCAATGCATCAAACTTGTGCCATACCATACATCATGAAAAAGATATGTCAATAATGAAATAGAAAATCATGAATAAAATATCAACCAAGTACATCATGTACCAAAATGTGCCCACCATGCACATCACCCATGTACATCAACATCATACAATGTGCCAAAATATATCATCCATGAAATCTATCCACCATATGCCAACATGTGCATCTACCAATATGTACCATCATTCATCATCATTTTCACCAAGCAAGTACATCAACCATGCATCAACAAGCTATGACTCCCAAATATGTACAACATGACTATCAACTCAGCTCACCAACTAAATGTCCCAATATGTAGTCCAACAACATGAAAAATGCATGCACCATGATATCCAACAATATTCCAATGCATCTACCAAATATGCTTCCAATAATACATCATAAGATATATCAATGAAACTGAAATATGTACCAACCATGTACCCCAACAGATCATCATCAATCCATACTCATGGGTTAGTGCCATGTACCCAAGACTTATTTTTTATCGTCACCTTACATGATCTAACATAGAACCATGAAAACCTACAACAAACAGTGTCAGAACCTGCAATAAACCATGTCAGACCCTGCCTCACAAAGTTATACCATCACATCAAACTCCAATCCCTGTGCATATCCCCTTTCCTTAGGCTTCACCACATATACGTGGCCTGCTGCACAGAAAGATCACGTATGTATGTGACCTATAAAAGGTCATCATACGTATGTATGTGACTGATACCATTGTCACTTGCGTATGCCTTAGTAGATGATACTTTTGAAATTCCCTTCAGTCTTTCATTTTGTTCTGGCAACTCTGTCTTCATCACTCATTTATGTAAATGTCTCTACTCCTCAAAACTTGAGCTCTGAGCATCCATATTTTCAAAGATTTATCCCTTCCTTACTTCATTCCTTCTTCTAGTCATGCTATTTGAGGTCCTCATCGTGGAATTTCTTCTTGTATTCCAGCACTCCTGGGATTTGTGGCCAAATCCACTACAACTGTAACATCTAGTGGTGTTACAGTGAACAACAATGTATCCTACTTGATCACATCTCCAACACCTCATGGTGTTATAAATTCTTCCATTATATCTCTTTTCATAAGATATACATTCAAAATCTTTGTAACCATATTCTTCACATGAATAACAGTGCCCATGAAAATTACTTTCATACCTTTTATTTTGTGTCCCAAAAATAACTTCTTGATGTCTTCCTTGCTTTGTTCCTTTGAGATTTTCTTTGCCTTATGTAGATGGTTGTTTTGAAACATTGTCTTCCTTCTTTGATGGACTTACCTGATGCTTCTTTTAGGTTCTTACTTCAACATGTGTGGCTTCCTTTTTGTATCCAAGACCTGATTTATCACATGGTGATCTTTGACTTTCCAATATCTCATCCAATATTCTTGAGATATTCAAGAATTTGTTTGACTTCTCCACCTTCTTTCTAATATCAACAATTTCATCTTCTAACTTACAACATGACTCTTCCTTTTCATTTATTTTATTCTTCAATAGTTCCTCTATTCTTTTGGCTTCTTCAATTTGGGTTTTGAGATGGACAATAGCTTCAAAACTTTTGCTATTCTCATCATCTACCTTCATATTTTCTTTTTCATTCTTTAGTCTTGTGATATATTCTTTCTTTTCTTCTAGTTGAGTCTTATTGCTCTCCTTGAGAATTTCCTTTAACATCAAGATGTACCTTTGACTCCTCCTAAGAAACTTCTTAGTGTTATCCGAAAGACAGTTATAGTGTGTATAATAATGATCACTCCTATACCTATATAAACCCTCTTCAATTTACTTTTGAAGTTATAATAGATTTTCTTCTATTATTTCCATGGGATAACTAACATCAACCTTTACACAAATGGTTTCTAGATCATCTTATTCACTTGATAAAAAATCAACATCATCACATGTTGAATCATTGCAATCAAGAGTCTTTGGATATTCGTTACCTTCATTTGAAGTATCTTCAAGATCTTCCTTTTTTCCAACATTGTCACATGATTCTTTTTTCCCTTTTGAAGTGTCTTCAAGATCTTCATTTGTGCTAACACCATCACTTGATTCTTTGTCTTCACTTGAAATGTTTTCAAGATCACATTTAGAAATAATGCATTCAAGGATTTTTGGAGATTCTTTACCTTTGATAATCTTGATGGAGTGGTCTTCAACATCTTTTTTTTCTTTCTTGCTTTGATATGTATCCTATAGATTTAGCCATATATGCTTGGCATAAGTTCATTTTCCCATGATTTCTTTGATAGGTCTTGAGAGTCCACTAAGAATGGTCATGAGATCCAATGCATCATTCTTCTTTCCTTCCCTTTGAGCTGCAAACTTTGACTTGTTCCTCAATGGAATTGATCCACCAATGGCCGCATTCCAAATAGATGATCCCATTGTTTTTAAATACACTCTCATCTCTAATCTCCAAGTAGAATATTTTTCCTCATCAAGGATTGGAACTTCATCATCCATTTGTGTGTCTATGGATCTCCTTCAAGATTGTTAAGGCTTG
>SNQJ01S0016983.1:61067-73086 GCA_010110895.2 Picea sitchensis
TGCACTACATTTATACATTGCTAACAATCTTGATTGGATGAAGCTATGGATAGAACAATGTGAACAACATGATGGTAGGTTATCATGGGAAGGGGTGGCTACATTAATTAAAAGAGCTCATCGTAATGAAGATCACAATATTATGCAGAGGGAGATTGATTTAGCATATGGTTTAAAAGATAAACAAGTAAGCATATAAAATTCTACCCGCACTTTCTGTTATTATACAAAATGTTAATGTATTATTTTTTAATATTTATTAATTTTAAATACATTCATTAATTATTAATTTATTTTGTACTTGTTGGGAATATTGCAGTTGAAGCACCACAAAGCTATGTGGTATAATGGTCGAAAAATTCGTGTCAAAAGGGTGGATGACACGAGGAAAAACACAGATTCAAGGATAACTACAGTGTTTCAAGTCACTAATGTTTCTTCTAGAAGTGACAAACATCCAAGACTAACATAAAATAGATATTATGGATATTTGGATGATATAATCGAGTGTGACATCAAATCCTTCAAGATAATTATGTTTGAGGTCAAATGGTATCGTTTACAGATAAATGAACGTGATCCTGAAAGAACTGTTATTCAGCATGACAGTGGTTTTACCATGGTTAATACAAGGAAATTTGAGCTGGGACTATAAAGTTATGTTATTCCCAACGAATGTGAGCAGGTATTCTATTGTTAGGTTCCTAGTAAACTAGGTTGGTGGTTTGTTGTTAGATATGATCCAAGAGGAAGGCATGTAAAGTATAATGTACCGGAAGAAGATGATATTCAAGAACTAGAAGGTGATATAGAGGAGCATGAGGAGGTATATCATGTATCCTCAGATCATGAAGTCGAATAAGTTGATCGACCATATGATGTAGATGATAATGTTCTCGATGACGCTATATCTGATGATGATATTATAAAAAATTATGAAAATACCGATGATGATGTTGATATGGCTAATCCATTCGACGATGATTCTGAAATACTAGATGATGATACAGAATATGATGAGTTAGATGAAGAATAAGATCAATGATATTCCTACATGTGGTGAGTGATTTGTACTATAGATCTCTTATGGTTTTTTTCTTTCATGTAATCTTAGTGTCTTTTTTAATTATATTTTTTGAATCTAGATATATTGGGTATTGGGGAAATGACAATGTTCATGATGAAGATGATATTGACGATGTTGAGTTTGATGAAGAGTAAGATGAATGATATATAGAGGTATGTGTTTTATATGATGATCTTTATATATTTTTTATTTTGTATAATATAGTATTTTACATGTTCTTTATTATTTCAAATTGGGTATGGGGAAATTGAGAGTGATGTGTGGGGGGGGATAATTAGAGCTTCCACCTTCACATGGTTTCCCATGTTTAGTAGAGAATAAACTATTCTCGAAACCAAGAGAAGCTCATGAAAAACGAGGTTTATAGCATAGTTGAAATTTGACTCATCATCATCATCATGCATGTCATCATCATCCTAAAAACCCATTGCAATGAACACCAGTTTTTCACTAGGGGTTTGTTTTGGTCACAATAGTTTGCATAGCTTAAATATATTTCAAAGTTGAATGTGTTTTGAACGTCCAACGAATGTCAACTAACCCTTAATCCCATTGACCCTAGAATAACCCTTAACCTTGCTACTAACATACTAATCACCCCCTATCGTAAATAAAAATCCCGTAAATCCCCTAAACCCTAAATCCTAAACCCTAAACCCTAAACTAAACCTAAACCCTAAACCCTAAACCCTAAACTCCATGGATTCTTTGAGCGTCACCCTTAGCATCACCCTCAGCGTCACCCTAAACCCTAATCATGGGGTCTAACATGCTACATAAATAGGGTGATTGTAAAGTTATTTTTCACATTGATTATATCATCATTGCATAATCATGTCATGCATTTGTTTTTTAGTTTTCTAACTATTTGAAATTATGTTATGCTCATTGTTTAGCTACATATTAGTGAGATTAATACATGATGAATGTGGAAACATAGCTATTGAAATACTAATCCATAGGAATTGCAAAGCCATTTTGGATTATGAATAACAAGGCCATGAACATATGATATGATTCCTTTCCAAGGACCTTATCAACATTTCTCCATTGCAACCATTGAAGGAACTCCAATCCATTAAGTGGAAATTTTTTCAAAAGGATTCTCTCAACTTGGTTTCCATCCTCCCCAATCCATAAAGTATTCTACAATAGATACCTTTTCAACATCTCAGGATCATTTATTTATCCCAACTCTAAGATAAAATCTATGAGAACAACCAATCATATAATCACATGAGTGTCATGGATTCATTAGGGTTTGATAAGGAATGCAACTAGGGTGTAGGACCTAGTTTCATAATCACCTTGGTAATATCCTCAATTATTACCTCCTTTACCAATTCTTAATAGCTATACTTCTCCTTTAATTCATCATCTTGCTCCACCTCCTTGAATACTCCTCAATCCATAAATAAATAAGTTGCAATGAAGGGTCCCTTGCATCAGATCTTATTCTCTAGAGGGACTAAGTCTTCCAAATCCATGCTCAATTTCATATTTTCTAACTCATATCTATTCATGATACCTTCCACTAGGGTAAAGGGTGCCATCTCCCAAGCCATGAAGCCTATTAAAACTACCATTATAATATATTCTCAATAATCACTTACATAGATATTATCTCAACCCTCTTTGAGATTTTAAAATTTTCCTCGATCCACCCTCATCGCCTAGTAGATTCCTAGTTAAAACCCCTCCCCTCTCTCGTGTGATGAATGAAGACCTAGTGGCCTCTCTCTTGAACCTAGTTGAATCCACCACTTTTTCTTTTACTTTAGCTAATCTAAGGCCCTCATTTAAAGACATGTTTCTTAAAGGTATCCCAGCAAGGATTTCACTAGCCCAATTCCCTCATGTGAAAATAATGAATGAAGCTCCAACTTCATCCATCCTCATGATAAATATGAAGTGGATAAATAAGAGTACATCAAGGGAAATTCACTCATTTTCATATTGAACAACCTGTAGCCAAATTAGTATATTTACACAAATTGATAGCATCAACTTTAAACCAAAGGATAATTCTTTTAGTTATTAGTATGCAAAATGATTCTTCATAGTTGAATTTGACCTAGTAGAAGACAAAGATCAATCCCTCAACTATGGACCTTGGTTTTGGGGTAAATAAATACTACGCATGAAGATGTGGGCCCAAATTTTTGATCTAGTGAAAAACTCTCTCTTTTCCGCTCTATTTTGGTTAAGGAATCCCAACCATCCTTTGCAATTTTTCATATTTGATTTGCTACAGGAAAATAAAAAACAATCTAGTCAAATAATTTCAAGAGTGTAGAAACTTAAAGGTGACATTTGACCACCTACACTAGCATTTGTGTTGAAATGGATTTGGACAAAGGATTCCCAACGAAGACCAAGTTGGTAGCTAAATACTACACCTAGACACAATCTCTTAATATAGGGATACTTTGAAACATGACACATTGTAGTCCACTATGTCAAGAATCCAAAATAAGGTCATCCATGAAAATGTTAGAGGCATCCCACATGATAGGATGGGGCAACGAAGGAACACTACCTTATCAAAAGGACCCCACAAAAGATATGACCAAAGGAAACATTATCATAGCACATCGAGAAGAAAAAAATTCAAGTATTTCCTACTCCACACAGTCTTAGAGTAGGTTTATGATTGTAATGAATATTTAATTTTGTAACACAAAACAATTTTTATAAATATGAGGTCCAACATGTTACATAAATAGGGTGATCGTAAAGATATTTTTCACATTGATTATATCATCATTGAATAATCCTGTTATGAATTTGTTTTTTAGTTTTCTAACTATTTGAAATTATGTTATGCTCATTGCTTAGATATATATTAGTGAGATTAATACATGACAAAGGTGGAAATTAGGGTTGAAAAGGATTACCAGGCATTATGAGTTATAGGGGTTAGTATTTTGGGGTTATATCCATTACAAGTTAGTAGTAATATGGGTTAAATAGTTTTACAAGGGACATATGGTTTATGCCTTATGTGTTATAGGGATGAATGGTGATAAGGGTTAATGGTTATGGGGTTATGGGTGGTAGTTGATAAATGTTAGACAATAAACATGGTTATATAATGGTTTTAGTTTTAAAATATCTTTATGCAATGGGTTAGAGATTCTAGGGGCTTGGAATTATTGGGGTTTAGGGTTATAGGGGCTAGGGATTGGTGGTTAAGGGGTTAGGGACCATAAATATTATATGTCTAAATAATTAGGGGTTATAGGTGTAAGGATTTATAGAGGTTATATAGTTAATATTGTAGGGGTTCAAGGTTATTGTGGGTAAGGGTTAGGGTTTCTCTGTGTTACATTTATGGTATAAAGGATATGTGTTGTGGGGATTAATTGTTAGGGGCTAATGCACTTATAAAGGTTAGGTTTTATAAGGGTTAATAAATTTTATGTGTTGTTGGATATATGGGTTGGGGGTTATAGGTTATTGCATGTGTTGTAGGGGTTATGTATTTGATTTGATAAAGGTTATGCTAGGTAATAAAAGGGTTATAATGTATTATAGATTATATCATTTACAATTTATAGGATATGGGTTTGATGTTCTAGGATTAATTCATAGGGTTATAGATCAAAATGACTCCCACTTATTCTACACATCTCAATTCATTTCAGTACAAAGTCAGGCTAGAGTTAAGTTCAACAAGGTCTTCTTTCCCCGCTAATTCTATATATAATATAATATTATATTATATTATATTATATATGTTGATTATATATAATATAATATATATATTAATTAAATTAAAAACTAAAAACAAAAAACAAATAATATATAATTATTAATATATGTTAATTTTGTATATAATATGATATATATTAATTAAATTAAAAACAAAATATAAAAAAATAAAAAAATGAAACTAAAAACAACAAACAATAAATCATTCAAAAAATTTCCCTGCATTACACATTCACCCGCACTCATAGCAACCAGAGAGCAGCGAAAATCCCTTGCTAGCCAGTGGATGATATCAACAAGCTAAGAGCACCCTGTCTGACCAAAACCCACATGTAGGAGTGGAGACATCGACAGAGGAAGAGGAGCGTTTCCTATCCAGCCAAACTCGTGGATATGCCACAAAATTCCTTGGAGAAACCCATGGTATGAAACCCTCCTTTATAAGTAATGTTTCTAGATACTGGGATTCCTCAATTTTGTGTCTGGATTATGGCAATTTCGACCTACATTATGGCAATTTTGAACCTGTGTTATGGAAATTCCGACCTGCATTATGGAAAATTTCAACCTGCATGTTGTTGACCCCACAATTTTTAAAGTTATGAAGGAAACCCACAATGTCCTGAAAATGGTGCTACAAAAACCGTCTCTCTATAAGAGAAAGCGTCCCATACCCTTTATTCACTTGGAGTTTTGAAGGAAGGAAGCACCAATATTTATAGGATCTGAATGTGGTGCTAAGAATTTAGATTTACATTTATTAAGAAAGAACCAAACAATACTTGGAAAAACAAATGGTGACATAAATCTATACCAAAAATAAACCTCTTGTTTTGGTCATTGGCACATAGAAAGCTCCACATAAGTGAAAACCATAAGAATTGTGGGCTTGAGAGTCTAACATATGAAAACCATAGAAATATCCTCGAACTTGTGCACTCCTCTCTCTCTCACAAGGTTCAAACCCTAAAGGAACCCCTTCTAACATTTGCGCACTTCTCTTCAAAACTCTAGAGACAAGGAGACAAGACTCTCTTCACCATTGCACTAAAAGATTCCTTTCTAGCACAATTGGCATAGTTGAGAGAGTGAGCCCTAGAACATGATCACCCTACCATGTCATGTCCATTTTTGATAGCTTAGGGTTTTTTCCGTGCAGGGTGATAGGGTTGGTCATGAGTGCTAGACTAGCCTAGGGTTTCAACATATGGAAACAGTCAATGGAATAGAAATATTGAAACAGATTATCTCTAATAGATAGATATTGAAACAGTCAATGTCACTTACACTTGGAACAATTGTCGTAGGAGAGAACCTTAAATCTAGAAGAAGGCATGGAATTCTTATCAAACTAGACATGTCAAAGGCATCTAAAATAGAAGGTGAACCCATGGTTGAAATCGATGTGAAGAGGATCTCCCCCTTACTTTGTATGAAATAGAAGGTGAAAACATGGTTGAAATGAGGGCTAAATGAGAAAAACCCAACAAAGGATATCAAGTGAGATAAATGAGGGATAAATGAGCAAGGAATTAAAAAAAATAGACATTAGGTCTAGGTTATAACATGTTCAATGGTCTTCCTTTTACTTCCAGGAATATTCTCTAAGAAAATGTATCCATAATGTTCAAGATGAATGACTTTTCCAAAATACGAAATATGAATGACCATAAATCATATGAATACCAAAGTACAAAGGTCATCTCTCAAACCCTAAAGGAAACACAAGGATAAACTCTATCCCTCCCTAGTGCACACTTCTTTTATCCTACTAGAAAACCCTAGGTCAAACCCTAGAAGGCCTTCTCCTAAGATTTGTGCACTACTCTCTCTTTTGTGCACTTCTTCTCTTACCTAGCCATGGCATAGAGAAGAGGCGCAAGTGTACCATGTGCTAGAGTGAGACTTATGCTCCTCTTTATATATTGATCAAGAGGTTCCCTTTTGAGCCTACATTAAAATATAACTTATTTTTTCCCAGGGTGGACCTATAAAATTATATTAGTTATTTAAGACATATTTTATTATTTATACATATCTGGAAGACTCTAAATAGAAGGCGATGGGAACACAACTTTATAATATCATCTGATCACTGGGTATTTGGAAGAAACAAAACATCTGAAGCTATGAAATACAATTGAAAGGTTCTTCATATGCTACAACTGATCTCAGAGCAATTGGAAACTACAAGTCATCTGATCATCAGAATACAACTGAAGGTTCTTCACATGCTACAACTGAGACTTGAGTATTTGGAAACTACAAGTCATCTGATCCTCAGAAGGCAACTGAAGATTTCTTCACATACAACCATCCCTTAATAATTTCTCCATCAAACTTGTAGCATACTTGGTTTGTGACACAACACACAACCATAGGTTTTTCAAAATTCTATACCTACACAATAATGAAGGAGTCCTAAACTAGTCTTGTCAAAAGTTGAACAAAAATCAGATTTTACCTTCTGAACTGTGTTGACCTTACTACCTATGATGATTATGTCATCCACATAAACAAATACAACCACCAAATGATCATTGTATTTCTAACATAAAGACTGAATTAGAAGGGCTTCTTTTGACTCCAAATCTTGAGCCTATTTCAAACATTTAAAACTTATATCGTCTTACACACGACACACTCCATACCTCCTACTTAAAACCCCTAGGGATGATACATAAGGAAGTAAAAGAAAAAAAAACTTACAATAAGGAATTAGCTAAGTCTAAATGGGATTTAGATAAGGGAAGAGTTCAAATTTAAAAAAAAAAATCACAAGCACATAAATTTGGGAGAAGAGGGAAAAGAGAAAGCGAAATATAAGGGAAGGATGTAATAAAGGTAAATGTTCAAGAGGGGAATTTAGAGGGAAAACAATAATCAAGTAAAGGTATGCTTGACATATTGAATAATAGTGACACACAAACATAAATCTTGATAGCCATATATAGACATATATATACCTCAATATATTCTACCATGAGGTCATATCATTCAAATTTATGAGTACATTTGACTCCATAGCCCTTCCAAACACCTGTCTTCCTATAGTGTGTGTTTTCCTGAGAATCTGTGCCACTCCCACAAACTACCAAGCCCACCTATCATCGAGTATTTTTGGGCTCCACCTAGAGAGTTGGTTATGCACATCTCTCATTGGATACCGATCATTAAATCTATACAGTCTTGACATATCTATTGCACAAATACATGTCACTAAAACAATAGTAGGGAACCCTCCCTTGGTCTATTGCACGAATACATAGACATAAATAGAGAGAACTTGATCCATTGTGACACCTTTGGGGGGATCCTGTTATGTTCCTTAGCGCTCTGCTAGCTAGGCTACCTTGCCATATCCAACCTGCTAGTTTGTGTGTTAAAATTTTGGCGTTAACCTCCCCCCCTCCCATTGTTCTTGCAATCAGTTCATTGATTGATCAAATCATCAAAATTAAAGAAGAGGCCATGTAGAGTTTCCCTTTTTTCTGAAAATTGTAAAATCTTATGTTATTGAATGATTTTTAATTGTTAGGGCACACGATTTTCTTCTTTGCATCTAAGAAAATCATTTTGTTTCCCTATCTTTGATAGGACACACAAATATCACTTTGTTGTTGAGTTAAAATGGAAAGCACTTTATTAATTAATGAGGAAGATGAAAAGTCAGAAAAGGAAAAAGAGTCTCAGAAAAGGGTGAGCAAAGTCAATATAATTAATGTCTTTCCAACAATGAGATAGTTAACAGTGAGTTAGTTATAGTTATCGTGAGAAATATCCTTACATTTCTCTTATCTTTTCAATGTTTATCTTTAGCTATACTATAATATGAATATAGTTGGCCTAAAGTTTCCTTCTCCGTCGATGGAGTGTAGGTACAACCAAATATGTATCTATAAGACCTATCATCCAACTCGAGCGATGAAATTTCGAGAGGGACAAGGGAAAACATATCCAACACATGTAACAAGGCAAAATCAACTAGAGGTGAAAAGGTCAGAAGAAAGTTTGGTAGGCGCATGAAATTATTTCTTGTTGAAGGAGGATCGTGCTCTTATGACGATGAGAGAATAGGTGACATTGAGGTTCCCTTGAGGTACAAACACCTACTGAAACAGTGGGTACCCAAGGAACTACTAGAGTTGGACACCGACTTCTGCTAGAGAGGATATATCACATTTCTTTGTAATCCATTCATGGCCTTGGTTTATTCTCCATGGACGACATAAAGGTAAAATATGGCAGATTGGTTGAATTGTTTGAGTATGTTGGACCATGTTACACTTATGGATTATGGTTGAGGATGGTCCAATATATGCCTAGTATGTGGAGATACGCACTTGACGCAAATTATATACAACTGAAAGACAAGAATAAAAATAAAGGAGAGATTATGTATATTGATGGAAGGCCAAAGGCATTGGGGAATATTGCAGGTCTTATAAACAGTACAAAGCCTGGGATGATAAGAAAGGAACCCAATTGCATTTTTGAGGAGCGTGAAGGTAATAGGATATTTATATGTGCGGTGAAAACAATAACGACAGGCAGAGAGTTGTTGGTCGATTACAATTTGAATCGAGTCGACCCAAGAACGTCTTCTTTTGATATGGTACAAAACCCATTATACCCAAACTTAAAAAGGGATTACTTAATTTGTGAATGTTTCATTTGTGATGAAATTTTATTTTATTTCTGAATATTCCATTTGCTAATTTTTTCTCGATGTTTCATTTCCAAATATTTTCTAATTTGTATGTGTGAATGTTCCATTTGATAATATTTGCCAATATTCCATTATTTCATATATTGTTTTTTCAATATTTCTTGCATGTACTAACATTCTTCTTGAAATTCTGCCAGAGTGGTGATCGGGGCAAAGGCCCTGAGCATGGAAAAGGCATTGATTGGGGAAAATTCTCCATTCCTAGCACCACATTGATCGAAAATGATGAATATATAAGCGATGAAGATATTTGATTCTAGAGACCCCTTGCAGAGAATAGATTTGTCCTTAAGAAAGACTAATAGGGAATTTCAGGATTTAGTCGTTGTTGGGCCGGAAACAGATGAGGATTTCCTAAGGATAGTTGAATTATGCGTTAATATAGAAAATTATGGGGTAAGTCATGTCATCTAACAATATCAATTTTTGGTTTTAAATTTTGTAATTTGATATATGCAATTAACAGATATTTCTCATTGTAGAATTTTGTGAGATCGATGAGAGGGGAAAGGGAAGGTCTTGGTAGCAGCAGGAGGATTGCAATATCAAACCCGCATGGCCACGTAGACACGAGGCTATTTTAGACCCCAAGTGTGCCACCTGAGACCGATTCTATACCTTCTAGGGGTGATGCCACACCCCCACAACACATGCTATATCGTGCAGGTGGTGTACATGATCATGGAACTGATCACTCTTTCATTGATTGTTACCCTGGTGCTACACATATCCAAAGCACAAGAACAAACATGGTATCATTTTTGGTCGACCAGGACATGGTTTCTCTAAAAATAGCACAGCTACCAGGTATTTAATATATATCTTTATCGATATTTTTGTTATATAATTGTTTAAAAAATAACATATCAGTGAGATTTAAATTACTAATGATGACGATGTTTTACAGGAAACAATGTGTTCTACAATATTTTGCATGACTTTGCATTATAAATTTTTGGGTCGACCATTCGACTACGATGGAATCGAAAAAATTCCAAACCAAAAAGTCTTCTTATCTCCAGATTGGTTGGTGAGTTTGGTGACTCATTCAATAAGCCGGAAGTCCTAAAAAGGACCATCATGCATTTGAAACATGTTAGGGAGGCATATACGAATAAATTAGTATAGGACCCCAAGTGTGAACACCCTTTGGTTGTCCCCAAGAGGGAGTGGAAAGAAATTATTCTCGATGCAAGAGAATTAGCGATGAAATCACAAGGGAAGAAACCACCTAGCCCTGGAAGGTAAGAAGTGTTTTCAATTTAATATGATGGTATTTTGTTTACTTTACAAGGAAAACAATCAATATCTAACATATTTCAAAATATTGTGTAGAATCCAAGACACTTCCAAGGCAAAAAAGGAAAGACAAGACAAACACGACCAACATAAACTAGGCCAAGGTGGTTACATGAGATTGAAGGCATGGGTTGTAAGTGGCTAAACATTTTAATTTTGTTTTATCATCAACACAAAATATGTAATTCATTGTAGCTAGTGACTAATGATTTTGATATTTCTCAATGCAGGGGGATTTGTTCAACAACGAAACCACAGAAGAAGATCTAAAGGTCGGTTTCATGCAGGTTTTTGATGACATTGTGGCGCGACGAAGAAGCTTGGGGAAATCTCCATGTGTCTCTCTGGAGGACATCGTAAATAAAATGAAATTAAAAACTTGTCAATTATTTTTTACTCAATGATTACTTGTAATGTAAAATATATTTTTTATTCATTTAAAATGTAAAATAATGTGTTTGTTTTCCACATTCGCATGAGAGTAACAATGCTACCAATGCTCCTAATGTACCTAATGAACCACATCCCGACCCCCATATTGATTCAAGCGTTGTTGTCGAAGGACCATTACATAGTGGTATGTGCACATTTTTAATGTTTTTCCATTTTTCGATGAGTATTAATGTTTAGGGTTATTCTGTACTAAATAATTATATTGTTTCATATGGCAGAGTGTGTAGATGTTGATTGAGAGTGGAGATCAACAAGTGTAGAAACAACAATGCAGCCACCAACTACTGTTTCTACTACACTGGCTAATCCAGGTATAAAACATTGTAATTAAATATGTATTAATTAAATTTCCCTAGGAACAGTGAATAACAATATCGCTTGAATTTTTTTTGTTGTTGCAGCAGTGGATGCCCATGTACATCCTCAACCTCCATGCCAAAATACTAGAAGTTCATAATGGTGTGAGGTGTTGAGTACTGATGATGCAACACTTCAAGAAGGCCCAATAACTATGGGGGATCGGTTAAATTATGATGATGATTTAATTTGTTCTTTCATGGAGACCAAGAAGAAGAAGAAGAAGAAAAATAAATTATTAGACATTTTATTATTAATATAAATCCAATATATTTTTGGTCCAATGTAATGTATTTTGTTTTCCTACATGTCATGAATGTTATTTTCTTTCATGTTTTTTGTTTTAGCACATGGCGATGAATGTTTTTTTCTTACATTAA